>OX439474.1:76832926-76910125 GCA_949320105.2 Crepidodera aurea | reverse complement strand
TGACCTGACCTGACCTGACCTGACCTGACCTGACCTGACCTGACCTGACCTGACCTGACCTGACCTGACCTGACCTGACCTGACCTGACCTGACCTGACCTGACCTGACCTGACCTGACCTGACCTGACCTGACCTGACCTGACCTGACCTGACCTGACCTGACCTGACCTGACCTGACCTGACCTGACCTGACCTGACCTGACCTGACCTGACCTGACCTGACCTGACCTGACCTGACCTGACCTGACCTGACCTGACCTGACCTGACCTGACCTGACCTGACCTGACCTGACCTGACCTGACCTGACCTGACCTGACCTGACCTGACCTGACCTGACCTGACCTGACCTGACCTGACCTGACCTGACCTGACCTGACCTGACCTGACCTGACCTGACCTGACCTGACCTGACCTGACCTGACCTGACCTGACCTGACCTGACCTGACCTGACCTGACCTGACCTGACCTGACCTGACCTGACCTGACCTGACCTGACCTGACCTGACCTGACCTGACCTGACCTGACCTGACCTGACCTGACCTGACCTGACCTGACCTGACCTGACCTGACCTGACCTGACCTGACCTGACCTGACCTGACCTGACCTGACCTGACCTGACCTGACCTGACCTGACCTGACCTGACCTGACCTGACCTGACCTGACCTGACCTGACCTGACCTGACCTGACCTGACCTGACCTGACCTGACCTGACCTGACCTGACCTGACCTGACCTGACCTGACCTGACCTGACCTGACCTGACCTGACCTGACCTGACCTGACCTGACCTGACCTGACCTGACCTGACCTGACCTGACCTGACCTGACCTGACCTGACCTGACCTGACCTGACCTGACCTGACCTGACCTGACCTGACCTGACCTGACCTGACCTGACCTGACCTGACCTGACCTGACCTGACCTGACCTGACCTGACCTGACCTGACCTGACCTGACCTGACCTGACCTGACCTGACCTGACCTGACCTGACCTGACCTGACCTGACCTGACCTGACCTGACCTGACCTGACCTGACCTGACCTGACCTGACCTGACCTGACCTGACCTGACCTGACCTGACCTGACCTGACCTGACCTGACCTGACCTGACCTGACCTGACCTGACCTGACCTGACCTGACCTGACCTGACCTGACCTGACCTGACCTGACCTGACCTGACCTGACCTGACCTGACCTGACCTGACCTGACCTGACCTGACCTGACCTGACCTGACCTGACCTGACCTGACCTGACCTGACCTGACCTGACCTGACCTGACCTGACCTGACCTGACCTGACCTGACCTGACCTGACCTGACCTGACCTGACCTGACCTGACCTGACCTGACCTGACCTGACCTGACCTGACCTGACCTGACCTGACCTGACCTGACCTGACCTGACCTGACCTGACCTGACCTGACCTGACCTGACCTGACCTGACCTGACCTGACCTGACCTGACCTGACCTGACCTGACCTGACCTGACCTGACCTGACCTGACCTGACCTGACCTGACCTGACCTGACCTGACCTGACCTGACCTGACCTGACCTGACCTGACCTGACCTGACCTGACCTGACCTGACCTGACCTGACCTGACCTGACCTGACCTGACCTGACCTGACCTGACCTGACCTGACCTGACCTGACCTGACCTGACCTGACCTGACCTGACCTGACCTGACCTGACCTGACCTGACCTGACCTGACCTGACCTGACCTGACCTGACCTGACCTGACCTGACCTGACCTGACCTGACCTGACCTGACCTGACCTGACCTGACCTGACCTGACCTGACCTGACCTGACCTGACCTGACCTGACCTGACCTGACCTGACCTGACCTGACCTGACCTGACCTGACCTGACCTGACCTGACCTGACCTGACCTGACCTGACCTGACCTGACCTGACCTGACCTGACCTGACCTGACCTGACCTGACCTGACCTGACCTGACCTGACCTGACCTGACCTGACCTGACCTGACCTGACCTGACCTGACCTGACCTGACCTGACCTGACCTGACCTGACCTGACCTGACCTGACCTGACCTGACCTGACCTGACCTGACCTGACCTGACCTGACCTGACCTGACCTGACCTGACCTGACCTGACCTGACCTGACCTGACCTGACCTGACCTGACCTGACCTGACCTGACCTGACCTGACCTGACCTGACCTGACCTGACCTGACCTGACCTGACCTGACCTGACCTGACCTGACCTGACCTGACCTGACCTGACCTGACCTGACCTGACCTGACCTGACCTGACCTGACCTGACCTGACCTGACCTGACCTGACCTGACCTGACCTGACCTGACCTGACCTGACCTGACCTGACCTGACCTGACCTGACCTGACCTGACCTGACCTGACCTGACCTGACCTGACCTGACCTGACCTGACCTGACCTGACCTGACCTGACCTGACCTGACCTGACCTGACCTGACCTGACCTGACCTGACCTGACCTGACCTGACCTGACCTGACCTGACCTGACCTGACCTGACCTGACCTGACCTGACCTGACCTGACCTGACCTGACCTGACCTGACCTGACCTGACCTGACCTGACCTGACCTGACCTGACCTGACCTGACCTGACCTGACCTGACCTGACCTGACCTGACCTGACCTGACCTGACCTGACCTGACCTGACCTGACCTGACCTGACCTGACCTGACCTGACCTGACCTGACCTGACCTGACCTGACCTGACCTGACCTGACCTGACCTGACCTGACCTGACCTGACCTGACCTGACCTGACCTGACCTGACCTGACCTGACCTGACCTGACCTGACCTGACCTGACCTGACCTGACCTGACCTGACCTGACCTGACCTGACCTGACCTGACCTGACCTGACCTGACCTGACCTGACCTGACCTGACCTGACCTGACCTGACCTGACCTGACCTGACCTGACCTGACCTGACCTGACCTGACCTGACCTGACCTGACCTGACCTGACCTGACCTGACCTGACCTGACCTGACCTGACCTGACCTGACCTGACCTGACCTGACCTGACCTGACCTGACCTGACCTGACCTGACCTGACCTGACCTGACCTGACCTGACCTGACCTGACCTGACCTGACCTGACCTGACCTGACCTGACCTGACCTGACCTGACCTGACCTGACCTGACCTGACCTGACCTGACCTGACCTGACCTGACCTGACCTGACCTGACCTGACCTGACCTGACCTGACCTGACCTGACCTGACCTGACCTGACCTGACCTGACCTGACCTGACCTGACCTGACCTGACCTGACCTGACCTGACCTGACCTGACCTGACCTGACCTGACCTGACCTGACCTGACCTGACCTGACCTGACCTGACCTGACCTGACCTGACCTGACCTGACCTGACCTGACCTGACCTGACCTGACCTGACCTGACCTGACCTGACCTGACCTGACCTGACCTGACCTGACCTGACCTGACCTGACCTGACCTGACCTGACCTGACCTGACCTGACCTGACCTGACCTGACCTGACCTGACCTGACCTGACCTGACCTGACCTGACCTGACCTGACCTGACCTGACCTGACCTGACCTGACCTGACCTGACCTGACCTGACCTGACCTGACCTGACCTGACCTGACCTGACCTGACCTGACCTGACCTGACCTGACCTGACCTGACCTGACCTGACCTGACCTGACCTGACCTGACCTGACCTGACCTGACCTGACCTGACCTGACCTGACCTGACCTGACCTGACCTGACCTGACCTGACCTGACCTGACCTGACCTGACCTGACCTGACCTGACCTGACCTGACCTGACCTGACCTGACCTGACCTGACCTGACCTGACCTGACCTGACCTGACCTGACCTGACCTGACCTGACCTGACCTGACCTGACCTGACCTGACCTGACCTGACCTGACCTGACCTGACCTGACCTGACCTGACCTGACCTGACCTGACCTGACCTGACCTGACCTGACCTGACCTGACCTGACCTGACCTGACCTGACCTGACCTGACCTGACCTGACCTGACCTGACCTGACCTGACCTGACCTGACCTGACCTGACCTGACCTGACCTGACCTGACCTGACCTGACCTGACCTGACCTGACCTGACCTGACCTGACCTGACCTGACCTGACCTGACCTGACCTGACCTGACCTGACCTGACCTGACCTGACCTGACCTGACCTGACCTGACCTGACCTGACCTGACCTGACCTGACCTGACCTGACCTGACCTGACCTGACCTGACCTGACCTGACCTGACCTGACCTGACCTGACCTGACCTGACCTGACCTGACCTGACCTGACCTGACCTGACCTGACCTGACCTGACCTGACCTGACCTGACCTGACCTGACCTGACCTGACCTGACCTGACCTGACCTGACCTGACCTGACCTGACCTGACCTGACCTGACCTGACCTGACCTGACCTGACCTGACCTGACCTGACCTGACCTGACCTGACCTGACCTGACCTGACCTGACCTGACCTGACCTGACCTGACCTGACCTGACCTGACCTGACCTGACCTGACCTGACCTGACCTGACCTGACCTGACCTGACCTGACCTGACCTGACCTGACCTGACCTGACCTGACCTGACCTGACCTGACCTGACCTGACCTGACCTGACCTGACCTGACCTGACCTGACCTGACCTGACCTGACCTGACCTGACCTGACCTGACCTGACCTGACCTGACCTGACCTGACCTGACCTGACCTGACCTGACCTGACCTGACCTGACCTGACCTGACCTGACCTGACCTGACCTGACCTGACCTGACCTGACCTGACCTGACCTGACCTGACCTGACCTGACCTGACCTGACCTGACCTGACCTGACCTGACCTGACCTGACCTGACCTGACCTGACCTGACCTGACCTGACCTGACCTGACCTGACCTGACCTGACCTGACCTGACCTGACCTGACCTGACCTGACCTGACCTGACCTGACCTGACCTGACCTGACCTGACCTGACCTGACCTGACCTGACCTGACCTGACCTGACCTGACCTGACCTGACCTGACCTGACCTGACCTGACCTGACCTGACCTGACCTGACCTGACCTGACCTGACCTGACCTGACCTGACCTGACCTGACCTGACCTGACCTGACCTGACCTGACCTGACCTGACCTGACCTGACCTGACCTGACCTGACCTGACCTGACCTGACCTGACCTGACCTGACCTGACCTGACCTGACCTGACCTGACCTGACCTGACCTGACCTGACCTGACCTGACCTGACCTGACCTGACCTGACCTGACCTGACCTGACCTGACCTGACCTGACCTGACCTGACCTGACCTGACCTGACCTGACCTGACCTGACCTGACCTGACCTGACCTGACCTGACCTGACCTGACCTGACCTGACCTGACCTGACCTGACCTGACCTGACCTGACCTGACCTGACCTGACCTGACCTGACCTGACCTGACCTGACCTGACCTGACCTGACCTGACCTGACCTGACCTGACCTGACCTGACCTGACCTGACCTGACCTGACCTGACCTGACCTGACCTGACCTGACCTGACCTGACCTGACCTGACCTGACCTGACCTGACCTGACCTGACCTGACCTGACCTGACCTGACCTGACCTGACCTGACCTGACCTGACCTGACCTGACCTGACCTGACCTGACCTGACCTGACCTGACCTGACCTGACCTGACCTGACCTGACCTGACCTGACCTGACCTGACCTGACCTGACCTGACCTGACCTGACCTGACCTGACCTGACCTGACCTGACCTGACCTGACCTGACCTGACCTGACCTGACCTGACCTGACCTGACCTGACCTGACCTGACCTGACCTGACCTGACCTGACCTGACCTGACCTGACCTGACCTGACCTGACCTGACCTGACCTGACCTGACCTGACCTGACCTGACCTGACCTGACCTGACCTGACCTGACCTGACCTGACCTGACCTGACCTGACCTGACCTGACCTGACCTGACCTGACCTGACCTGACCTGACCTGACCTGACCTGACCTGACCTGACCTGACCTGACCTGACCTGACCTGACCTGACCTGACCTGACCTGACCTGACCTGACCTGACCTGACCTGACCTGACCTGACCTGACCTGACCTGACCTGACCTGACCTGACCTGACCTGACCTGACCTGACCTGACCTGACCTGACCTGACCTGACCTGACCTGACCTGACCTGACCTGACCTGACCTGACCTGACCTGACCTGACCTGACCTGACCTGACCTGACCTGACCTGACCTGACCTGACCTGACCTGACCTGACCTGACCTGACCTGACCTGACCTGACCTGACCTGACCTGACCTGACCTGACCTGACCTGACCTGACCTGACCTGACCTGACCTGACCTGACCTGACCTGACCTGACCTGACCTGACCTGACCTGACCTGACCTGACCTGACCTGACCTGACCTGACCTGACCTGACCTGACCTGACCTGACCTGACCTGACCTGACCTGACCTGACCTGACCTGACCTGACCTGACCTGACCTGACCTGACCTGACCTGACCTGACCTGACCTGACCTGACCTGACCTGACCTGACCTGACCTGACCTGACCTGACCTGACCTGACCTGACCTGACCTGACCTGACCTGACCTGACCTGACCTGACCTGACCTGACCTGACCTGACCTGACCTGACCTGACCTGACCTGACCTGACCTGACCTGACCTGACCTGACCTGACCTGACCTGACCTGACCTGACCTGACCTGACCTGACCTGACCTGACCTGACCTGACCTGACCTGACCTGACCTGACCTGACCTGACCTATAAAAACAGTTGTAAATAGTCGAAACCGTTGGAAAATACCAAAAGAAGTTTAAAAATACAAATCAGTTGGAAATGGTAGTTAAAAGTTCTAAATGCATCCAATTACCCGTAGAAACCCAAAGTGGTGCAAATTAACTCAAAATACTGTTTTCATGTTTTTCAAATGTTTCCACCTATTTTGAGTTAATTTGCACCACTTTGGGTTTCTAAGGGTAATTGGATGCATTTAGAACTTTTAACTACCATTTCCAACTGATTTCTATTTTTTAAACTTCTTTTGGTATTTTCTCAACGGTTTCGACTATTTACAACTGTTTTTATGATTTTCAACTGTTTTCACCTATTTTGAGTTAATTTGCAATACTTTGGGTTTATACGGGTAATTGGATGCATTTAGAACTTTTAACTACCATTTTCAACTGATTTGTATTTTTTAAACTTCTTTTGGTATTTTCTCAACGGTTTCGACTATTTACAACTGTTTTTATGTTTTTCAAATGTTTTCACCTATTTTGAGTTAATTTGCAACATTTTGGGTTTATACGGGTAATTGGATGCATTTAGAACTTTAAACTACCATTTTCAACTGATTTGTATTTTTTAAACTTCTTTTGGTATTTTCTCAACGGTTTCGACTATTTACAACTGTTTTTATGTTTTTCAAATGTTTCCACCTATTTTGAGTTAATTTGCACCACTTTGGGTTTCTACGGGTAATTGGATACATTTAGAACTTTTAACTACCATTTCCAACTGATTTGTATTTTTTAAACTTTTTTTGGTATTTTCTTAACGGTTTCGACTATTTACAAGTGTTTAAATGTTTTTCAAATGTTTCCACCTATTTTGAGTAATTGGAGGCTTTAGAACTTTTAACTACCATTTTCAACTGATTTGTATTTTTTAAACTTCTTTTGGTATTTTCTCAACGGTTTCGACTATTTACAACTGTTTTTATGTTTTTCAAATGTTTTCACCTATTTTGAGTTAATTTGCAACATTTTGGGTTTATACAGGTAATTGGATGCATTTAGAACTTTAAACTACCATTTTCAACTGATTTGTATTTTTTAAACTTCTTTTTGTATTTTCTCAACGGTTTCGACTATTTACAACTGTTTTTATGTTTTTCAAATGTTTCCACCTATTTTGAGTTAATTTGCACCACTTTGGGTTTCTACGGGTAATTGGATACATTTAGAACTTTTAACTACCATTTCCAACTGATTTGTATTTTTTATACTTCTTTAGGTATTTTCGCAATAGTTTCGACTATTTACAACTGTTTTCATGTTTTTCACATATTTCCACCTATTTTGAGTAATTACAAATCCATGTGTCGTATCTCCCTTATTATTAACGATACCGAATGGTACTAAAGGGCATTTTGTAGATTTGGACGAGCAGATTCCGAATCTTTTTTAATATTTGAGCTATCCCTTCGGATAGTCGAGAAATAGGCGTTCAAAAAATGACCTAAATCGTCCTCGGCACCCCCCTGTAAAATTGAAAATTTTGAAAAAATTTCGATGTCTGTTTTTGATGTTATCTTATAGATTTTGGTCCGTAGATTTCAAAAATGTCCAGTTTTTTGGTCTAGCTCTAACGGAAGTGCCTCAAAAAGGCTTTCAAAGTTGGAAAATTTTTATGTTTGTTTTTTATGCCATCTTATAGTCCTTGAAGCGTAGATTCCAAAAATGTAAAATTTTTTGATCTAGCTCGATCGGAAGTGCCTTAAAATCGCATTTGAAATTTTCAAAAAACACTCCGAAAACGCAAAATCTTAAGAATTCGCCATTTTCGTATATTCCATCTTATAGTGCTCGACGAGTAGATCAAAAATCATATGTCATAGTTGACAATCGGTCCACGGGAAGCTGAGATATTGCATTTTAAAGTTTATGCAAATACGCATTTAAAATTTTCAAAAAAAAAAAACTACGAAAACTCAAAATTTTAAGAATTCCATCTTATAGTGCTCGACGAGTACATTAAAAATCACCCATCAATATCAATTTTTACGTAACCGGTTGTCCACATATCGCGGTTTGAATTTGACGAATTTTCCAAAACTGACACACTGAAAATAGCTTTTTCGTTAATAATTATTTCACAGAAGTTTCCCTCGGCCAAAATGTAGTAAATGGAAGTACTAATTCATGATATATCTCGAAATTTAAATTCTGGCGATTTTGGGGGAGTTATATGGATTTTTGAGTGATTTTCTAAAAAATCCATGTGTCGTATCTCCCTTATTATTAACGATACCGAATGGTACTAAAGGGCATTTTGTAGATTTGGACGAGCAGATTCCGAATCTTTTTTAATATTTGAGCTATCCCTTCGGATAGTCGAGAAATAAGCGTTCAAAAAATGACCTAAATCGTCCTCGGCACCCCCCTGTAAAATTGAAAATTTTGAAAAAATTTCGATGTCTGTTTTTGATGTTATCTTATAGATTTTGGTCCGTAGATTTCAAAAATGTCCAGTTTTTTGGTCTAGCTCTAACGGAAGTGCCTCAAAAAGGCTTTCAAAGTTGGAAAATTTTTATGTTTGTTTTTTATGCCATCTTATAGTCCTTGAAGCGTAGATTCCAAAAATGTAAAATTTTTTGATCTAGCTCGATCGGAAGTGCCTTAAAATCGCATTTGAAATTTTCAAAAAACACTCCGAAAACGCAAAATCT
Organism: Crepidodera aurea; assembly: GCA_949320105.2. Classification (NCBI taxonomy): domain Eukaryota; kingdom Metazoa; phylum Arthropoda; class Insecta; order Coleoptera; family Chrysomelidae; genus Crepidodera; species Crepidodera aurea. Next base: position 76,900,587 of record OX439474.1, on the reverse strand, counting down.
TAAGAATTCGCCATTTTCGTATATTCCATCTTATAGTGCTCGACGAGTAGATCAAAAATCATATGTCATAGTTGACAATCGGTCCACGGGAAGCTGAGATATTGCATTTTAAAGTTTATGCAAATACGCATTTAAAATTTTCAAAAAAAAAAAACTACGAAAACTCAAAATTTTAAGAATTCCATCTTATAGTGCTCGACGAGTACATTAAAAATCACCCATCAATATCAATTTTTACGTAACCGGTTGTCCACATATCGCGGTTTGAATTTGACGAATTTTCCAAAACTGACACACTGAAAATAGCTTTTTCGTTAATAATTATTTCACAGAAGTTTCCCTCGGCCAAAATGTAGTAAATGGAAGTACTAATTCATGATATATCTCGAAATTTAAATTCTGGCGATTTTGGGGGAGTTATATGGATTTTTGAGTGATTTTCTAAAAAATCCATGTGTCGTATCTCCCTTATTATTAACGATACCGAATGGTACTAAAGGGCATTTTGTAGATTTGGACGAGCAGATTCCGAATCTTTTTTAATATTTGAGCTATCCCTTCGGATAGTCGAGAAATAAGCGTTCAAAAAATGACCTAAATCGTCCTCGGCACCCCCCTGTAAAATTGAAAATTTTGAAAAAATTTCGATGTCTGTTTTTGATGTTATCTTATAGATTTTGGTCCGTAGATTTCAAAAATGTCCAGTTTTTTGGTCTAGCTCTAACGGAAGTGCCTCAAAAAGGCTTTCAAAGTTGGAAAATTTTTATGTTTGTTTTTTATGCCATCTTATAGTCCTTGAAGCGTAGATTCCAAAAATGTAAAATTTTTTGATCTAGCTCGATCGGAAGTGCCTTAAAATCGCATTTGAAATTTTCAAAAAACACTCCGAAAACGCAAAATCTTAAGAATTCGCCATTTTCGTATATTCCATCTTATAGTGCTCGACGAGTAGATCAAAAATCATATGTCATAGTTGACAATCGGTCCACGTGAAGCTGAGATATTGCATTTTAAAGTTTATGTAAATACGCATTTAAAATTTTCAAAAAAAAAAAACTACGAAAACTCAAAATTTTAAGAATTCCATCTTATAGTGCTCGACGAGTACATTAAAAATCACCCATCAATATCAATTTTTACGTAACCGGTTGTCCACATATCGCGGTTTGAATTTGACGAATTTTCCAAAACTGACACACTGAAAATAGCTTTTTCGTTAATAATTATTTCACGGAAGTTTCCCTCGGCCAAAATGTAGTAAATGGAAGTACTAATTCATGATATATCTCGAAATTTAAATTCTGGCGATTTTGGGGGAGTTATATGGATTTTTGAGTGATTTTCTAAAAAATCCATGTGTCGTATCTCCCTTATTATTAACGATACCGAATTGTACTAAAGGGCATTTTGTAGATTTGGACGAGCAGATTCCGAATCTTTTTTAATATTTGAGCTATCCCTTCGGATAGTCGAGAAATAGGCGTTCAAAAAATGACCTAAATCGTCCTTGGCACCCCCCTGTAAAATTGAAAATTTTGAAAAAATTTCGATGTCTGTTTTTGATTATCTTATAGATTTTGGTCCGTAGATTTCAAAAATGTCCAGTTTTTTGGTCTAGCTCTAACGGAAGTGCCTCAAAAAGGCTTTCAAAGTTGGAAAATTTTTATGTTTGTTTTTTATGCCATCTTATAGTCCTTGAAGCGTAGATTCCAAAAATGTAAAATTTTTTGATCTAGCTCGATCGGAAGTGCCTTAAAATCGCATTTGAAATTTTCAAAAAACACTCCGAAAACGCAAAATCTTAAGAATTCGCCATTTTCGTATATTCCATCTTATAGTGCTCGACGAGTAGATCAAAAATCATATGTCATAGTTGACAATCGGTCCACGGGAAGCTGAGATATTGCATTTTAAAGTTTATGCAAATACGCATTTAAAATTTTCAAAAAAAAAAACTACGAAAACTCAAAATTTTAAGAATTCCATCTTATAGTGCTCGACGAGTACATTAAAAATCACCCATCAATATCAATTTTTACGTAACCGGTTGTCCACATATCGCGGTTTGAATTTGACGAATTTTCCAAAACTGACACACTGAAAATAGCTTTTTCGTTAATAATTATTTCACGGAAGTTTCCCTCGGCCAAAATGTAGTAAATGGAAGTACTAATTCATGATATATCTCGAAATTTAAATTCTGGCGATTTTGGGGGAGTTATATGGATTTTTGAGTGATTTTCTAAAAAATCCATGTGTCGTATCTCCCTTATTATTAACGATACCGAATGGTACTAAAGGGCATTTTGTAGATTTGGACGAGCAGATTCCGAATCTTTTTTAATATTTGAGCTATCCCTTCGGATAGTCGAGCAATAGGCGTTCAAAAAATGACCTAAATCGTCCTCGGCACCCCCCTGTAAAATTGAAAATTTTGAAAAAATTTCGATGTCTGTTTTTGATGCTATCTTATAGATTTTGGTCCGTAGATTTCAAAAATGTCCAGTTTTTTGGTCTAGCTCTAACGGAAGTGCCTCAAAAAGGCTTTCAAAGTTGGAAAATTTTTATGTTTGTTTTTCGATGTCTGTTTTTGATGTTATCTTATAGATTTTGGTCCGTAGATTTCAAAAATGTCCAGTTTTTTGGTCTAGCTCTAACGGAAGTGCCTCAAAAAGGCTTTCAAAGTTGGAAAATTTTTATGTTTGTTTTTTATGCCGTCTTATAGTCCTTGAAGCGTAGATTCCAAAAATGTAAAATTTTTTGATCTAGCTCGATCGGAAGTCCCTTAAAATCGCATTTGAAATTTTCAAAAAACACTCCGAAAACGCAAAATCTTAAGAATTCGCCATTTTCGTATATTCCATCTTATAGTGCTCGACGAGTAGATCAAAAATCATATGTCATAGTTGACAATCGGTCCACGGGAAGCTGAGATATTGCATTTTAAAGTTTATGCAAATACGCATTTAAAATTTTCAAAAAAAAAAACTACGAAAACTCAAAATTTTAAGAATTCCATCTTATCGTGCTCGACGAGTACATTAAAAATCACCCATCAATATCAATTTTTACGTAACCGGTTGTCCACATATCGCGGTTTGAATTTGACGAATTTTCCAAAATTGACACACTGAAATTAGCTTTTTCGTTAATAATTATTTCACGGAAGTTTCCCTCGGCCAAAATGTAGTAAATGGAAGTACTAATTCATGATATATCTCGAAATTTAAATTCTGGCGATTTTGGGGGAGTTATATGGATTTTTGAGTGATTTTCTAAAAAATCCATGTGTCGTATCTCCCTTATTATTAACGATACGAATGGTACTAAAGGGCATTTTGTAGATTTGGACGAGCAGATTCCGAATCTTTTTTAATATTTGAGCTATCCCTTCGGATAGTCGAGAAATAGGCGTTCGAAAAATGACCTAAATCGTCCTCGGCACCCCCCTGTAAAATTGAAAATTTTGAAAAAATTTCGATGTCTGTTTTTGATGTTATCTTATAGATTTTGGTCCGTAGATTTCAAAAATGTCCAGTTTTTTGGTCTAGCTCTAACGGAAGTGCCTCAAAAAGGCTTTCAAAATTGGAAAATTTTTATGTTTGTTTTTTATGCCATCTTATAGTCCTTGAAGCGTAGATTCCAAAAATGTAAAATTTTTTGATCTAGCTCGATCGGAAGTGCCTTAAAATCGCATTTGAAATTTTCAAAAAACACTCCGAAAACGCAAAATCTTAAGAATTCGCCATTTTTGTATATTCCATCTTATAGTGCTCGACGAGTAGATCAAAAATCATATGTCATAGTTGACAATCGGTCCACGGGAAGCTGAGATATTGCATTTTAAAGTTTATGCAAATACGCATTTAAAATTTTCAAAAAAAATTAAAAACTACCAAAACTCAAAATTTTAAGATTTCCATCTTATAGTGCTCGACGAGTACATTAAAAATCACCCATCAATATCAATTTTTACGTTACCGGTTGTCCACATATCGCGGTTTGAATTTGACGAATTTTCCAAAACTGACACACTGAAAATAGCTTTTTCGTTAATAATTATTTCACGGAAGTTTCCCTCGGCCAAAATGTAGTAAATGGAAGTACTAATTCATGATATATCTCGAAATTTAAATTCTGGCGATTTTGGGGGAGTTATATGGATTTTTGAGTGATTTTCTAAAAAATCCATGTGTCGTATCTCCCTTATTATTAACGATACCGAATGGTACTAAAGGGCATTTTGTAGATTTGGACGAGCAGATTCCGAATCTTTTTTAATATTTGAGCTATCCCTTCGGATAGTCGAGCAATAGGCGTTCAAAAAATGACCTAAATCGTCCTCGGCACCCCCCTGTAAAATTGAAAATTTTGAAAAAATTTCGATGTCTGTTTTTGATGTTATCTTATAGATTTTGGTCCGTAGATTTCAAAAATGTCCAGTTTTTTGGTCTAGCTCTAACGGAAGTGCCTCAAAAAGGCTTTCAAAGTTGGAAAATTTTTATGTTTGTTTTTCGATGTCTGTTTTTGATGTTATCTTATAGATTTTGGTCCGTAGATTTCAAAAATGTCCAGTTTTTTGGTCTAGCTCTAACGGAAGTGCCTCAAAAAGGCTTTCAAAGTTGGAAAATTTTTATGTTTGTTTTTTATGCCATCTTATAGTCCTTGAAGCGTAGATTCCAAAAATGTAAAATTTTTTGATCTAGCTCGATCGGAAGTCCCTTAAAATCGCATTTGAAATTTTCAAAAAACACTCCGAAAACGCAAAATCTTAAGAATTCGCCATTTTCGTATATTCCATCTTATAGTGCTCGACGAGTAGATCAAAAATCATATGTCATAGTTGACAATCGGTCCACGGGAAGCTGAGATATTGCATTTTAAAGTTTATGCAAATACGCATTTAAAATTTTCAAAAAAAAAAACTACGAAAACTCAAAATTTTAAGAATTCCATCTTATCGTGCTCGACGAGTACATTAAAAATCACCCATCAATATCAATTTTTACGTAACCGGTTGTCCACATATCGCGGTTTGAATTTGACGAATTTTCCAAAACTGACACACTGAAAATAGCTTTTTCGTTAATAATTATTTCACGGAAGTTTCCCTCGGCCAAAATGTAGTAAATGGAAGTACTAATTCATGATATATCTCGAAATTTAAATTCTGGCGATTTTGGGGGAGTTATATGGATTTTTGAGTGATTTTCTAAAAAATCCATGTGTCGTATCTCCCTTATTATTAACGATACCGAATTGTACTAAAGGGCATTTTGTAGATTTGGACGAGCAGATTCCGAATCTTTTTTAATATTTGAGCTATCCCTTCGGATAGTCGAGAAATAGGCGTTCAAAAAATGACCTAAATCGTCCTTGGCACCCCCCTGTAAAATTGAAAATTTTGAAAAAATTTCGATGTCTGTTTTTGATTATCTTATAGATTTTGGTCCGTAGATTTCAAAAATGTCCAGTTTTTTGGTCTAGCTCTAACGGAAGTGCCTCAAAAAGGCTTTCAAAGTTGGAAAATTTTTATGTTTGTTTTTTATGCCATCTTATAGTCCTTGAAGCGTAGATTCCAAAAATGTAAAATTTTTTGATCTAGCTCGATCGGAAGTGCCTTAAAATCGCATTTGAAATTTTCAAAAAACACTCCGAAAACGCAAAATCTTAAGAATTCGCCATTTTCGTATATTCCATCTTATAGTGCTCGACGAGTAGATCAAAAATCATATGTCATAGTTGACAATCGGTCCACGGGAAGCTGAGATATTGCATTTTAAAGTTTATGCAAATACGCATTTAAAATTTTCAAAAAAAAAAACTACGAAAACTCAAAATTTTAAGAATTCCATCTTATAGTGCTCGACGAGTACATTAAAAATCACCCATCAATATCAATTTTTACGTAACCGGTTGTCCACATATCGCGGTTTGAATTTGACGAATTTTCCAAAACTGACACACTGAAAATAGCTTTTTCGTTAATAATTATTTCACGGAAGTTTCCCTCGGCCAAAATGTAGTAAATGGAAGTACTAATTCATGATATATCTCGAAATTTAAATTCTGGCGATTTTGGGGGAGTTATATGGATTTTTGAGTGATTTTCTAAAAAATCCATGTGTCGTATCTCCCTTATTATTAACGATACCGAATGGTACTAAAGGGCATTTTGTAGATTTGGACGAGCAGATTCCGAATCTTTTTTAATATTTGAGCTATCCCTTCGGATAGTCGAGCAATAGGCGTTCAAAAAATGACCTAAATCGTCCTCGGCACCCCCCTGTAAAATTGAAAATTTTGAAAAAATTTCGATGTCTGTTTTTGATGCTATCTTATAGATTTTGGTCCGTAGATTTCAAAAATGTCCAGTTTTTTGGTCTAGCTCTAACGGAAGTGCCTCAAAAAGGCTTTCAAAGTTGGAAAATTTTTATGTTTGTTTTTCGATGTCTGTTTTTGATGTTATCTTATAGATTTTGGTCCGTAGATTTCAAAAATGTCCAGTTTTTTGGTCTAGCTCTAACGGAAGTGCCTCAAAAAGGCTTTCAAAGTTGGAAAATTTTTATGTTTGTTTTTTATGCCGTCTTATAGTCCTTGAAGCGTAGATTCCAAAAATGTAAAATTTTTTGATCTAGCTCGATCGGAAGTCCCTTAAAATCGCATTTGAAATTTTCAAAAAACACTCCGAAAACGCAAAATCTTAAGAATTCGCCATTTTCGTATATTCCATCTTATAGTGCTCGACGAGTAGATCAAAAATCATATGTCATAGTTGACAATCGGTCCACGGGAAGCTGAGATATTGCATTTTAAAGTTTATGCAAATACGCATTTAAAATTTTCAAAAAAAAAAACTACGAAAACTCAAAATTTTAAGAATTCCATCTTATCGTGCTCGACGAGTACATTAAAAATCACCCATCAATATCAATTTTTACGTAACCGGTTGTCCACATATCGCGGTTTGAATTTGACGAATTTTCCAAAATTGACACACTGAAATTAGCTTTTTCGTTAATAATTATTTCACGGAAGTTTCCCTCGGCCAAAATGTAGTAAATGGAAGTACTAATTCATGATATATCTCGAAATTTAAATTCTGGCGATTTTGGGGGAGTTATATGGATTTTTGAGTGATTTTCTAAAAAATCCATGTGTCGTATCTCCCTTATTATTAACGATACGAATGGTACTAAAGGGCATTTTGTAGATTTGGACGAGCAGATTCCGAATCTTTTTTAATATTTGAGCTATCCCTTCGGATAGTCGAGAAATAGGCGTTCGAAAAATGACCTAAATCGTCCTCGGCACCCCCCTGTAAAATTGAAAATTTTGAAAAAATTTCGATGTCTGTTTTTGATGTTATCTTATAGATTTTGGTCCGTAGATTTCAAAAATGTCCAGTTTTTTGGTCTAGCTCTAACGGAAGTGCCTCAAAAAGGCTTTCAAAATTGGAAAATTTTTATGTTTGTTTTTTATGCCATCTTATAGTCCTTGAAGCGTAGATTCCAAAAATGTAAAATTTTTTGATCTAGCTCGATCGGAAGTGCCTTAAAATCGCATTTGAAATTTTCAAAAAACACTCCGAAAACGCAAAATCTTAAGAATTCGCCATTTTTGTATATTCCATCTTATAGTGCTCGACGAGTAGATCAAAAATCATATGTCATAGTTGACAATCGGTCCACGGGAAGCTGAGATATTGCATTTTAAAGTTTATGCAAATACGCATTTAAAATTTTCAAAAAAAATTAAAAACTACCAAAACTCAAAATTTTAAGATTTCCATCTTATAGTGCTCGACGAGTACATTAAAAATCACCCATCAATATCAATTTTTACGTTACCGGTTGTCCACATATCGCGGTTTGAATTTGACGAATTTTCCAAAACTGACACACTGAAAATAGCTTTTTCGTTAATAATTATTTCACGGAAGTTTCCCTCGGCCAAAATGTAGTAAATGGAAGTACTAATTCATGATATATCTCGAAATTTAAATTCTGGCGATTTTGGGGGAGTTATATGGATTTTTGAGTGATTTTCTAAAAAATCCATGTGTCGTATCTCCCTTATTATTAACGATACCGAATGGTACTAAAGGGCATTTTGTAGATTTGGACGAGCAGATTCCGAATCTTTTTTAATATTTGAGCTATCCCTTCGGATAGTCGAGCAATAGGCGTTCAAAAAATGACCTAAATCGTCCTCGGCACCCCCCTGTAAAATTGAAAATTTTGAAAAAATTTCGATGTCTGTTTTTGATGTTATCTTATAGATTTTGGTCCGTAGATTTCAAAAATGTCCAGTTTTTTGGTCTAGCTCTAACGGAAGTGCCTCAAAAAGGCTTTCAAAGTTGGAAAATTTTTATGTTTGTTTTTCGATGTCTGTTTTTGATGTTATCTTATAGATTTTGGTCCGTAGATTTCAAAAATGTCCAGTTTTTTGGTCTAGCTCTAACGGAAGTGCCTCAAAAAGGCTTTCAAAGTTGGAAAATTTTTATGTTTGTTTTTTATGCCATCTTATAGTCCTTGAAGCGTAGATTCCAAAAATGTAAAATTTTTTGATCTAGCTCGATCGGAAGTCCCTTAAAATCGCATTTGAAATTTTCAAAAAACACTCCGAAAACGCAAAATCTTAAGAATTCGCCATTTTCGTATATTCCATCTTATAGTGCTCGACGAGTAGATCAAAAATCATATGTCATAGTTGACAATCGGTCCACGGGAAGCTGAGATATTGCATTTTAAAGTTTATGCAAATACGCATTTAAAATTTTCAAAAAAAAAAACTACGAAAACTCAAAATTTTAAGAATTCCATCTTATCGTGCTCGACGAGTACATTAAAAATCACCCATCAATATCAATTTTTACGTAACCGGTTGTCCACATATCGCGGTTTGAATTTGACGAATTTTCCAAAACTGACACACTGAAAATAGCTTTTTCGTTAATAATTATTTCACGGAAGTTTCCCTCGGCCAAAATGTAGTAAATGGAAGTACTAATTCATGATATATCTCGAAATTTAAATTCTGGCGATTTTGGGGGAGTTATATGGATTTTTGAGTGATTTTCTAAAAAATCCATGTGTCGTATCTCCCTTATTATTAACGATACCGAATGGTACTAAAGGGCATTTTGTAGATTTGGACGAGCAGATTCCGAATCTTTTTTAATATTTGAGCTATCCCTTCGGATAGTCGAGAAATAGGCGTTCAAAAAATGACCTAAATCGTCCTCGGCACCCCCCTGTAAAATTGAAAATTTTGAAAAAAATTCGATGTCTGTTTTTGATTATCTAGTTTTTTGGTCTAGCTCTAACGGAAGTGCCTCAAAAAGGCTTTCAAAGTTGGAAAATTTTTATGTTTGTTTTTTATGCCATATTATAGTCCTTGAAGCGTAGATTCCAAAAATGTAAAATTTTTTGATCTAGCTCGATCGGAAGTGCCTTAAAATCGCATTTGAAATTTTCAAAAAACACTCCGAAAACGCAAAATCTTAAGAATTCGCCATTTTCGTATATTCCATCTTATAGTGCTCGACGAGTAGATCAAAAATCATATGTCATAGTTGACAATCGGTCCACGGGAAGCTGAGATATTGCATTTTAAAGTTTATGCAAATACGCATTTAAAATTTTCAAAAAAAAAAACTACGAAAACTCAAAATTTTAAGAATTCCATCTTATCTTAATAATCTTATCTTAATAATTATTTCACGGAAGTTTCCCTCGGCCAAAATGTAGTAAATGGAAGTACTAATTCATGATATATCTCGAAATTTAAATTCTGGCGATTTTGGGGGAGTTATATGGATTTTTGAGTGATTTTCTAAAAAATCCATGTGTCGTATCTCCCTTATTATTAACGATACCGAATGGTACTAAAGGGCATTTTGTAGATTTGGACGAGCAGATTCCGAATCTTTTTTAATATTTGAGCTATCCCTTCGGATAGTCGAGAAATAGGCGTTCAAAAAATGACCTAAATCGTCATCGGCACCCCCCTGTAAAATTGAAAATTTTGAAAAAATTTCGATGTCTGTTTTTGATGTTATCTTATAGATTTTGGTCCGTAGATTTCAAAAATGTCCAGTTTTTTGGTCTAGCTCTAACGGAAGTGCCTCAAAAAGGCTTTCAAAGTTGGAAAATTTTTATGTTTGTTTTTTATGCCATCTTATAGTCCTTGAAGCGTAGATTCCAAAAATGTAAAATTTTTTGATCTAGCTCGATCGGAAGTGCCTTAAAATCGCATTTGAAATTTTCAAAAAACACTCCGAAAACGCAAAATCTTAAGAATTCGCCATTTTCGTATATTCCATCTTATAGTGCTCGACGAGTAGATCAAAAATCATATGTCATAGTTGACAATCGGTCCACGGGAAGCTGAGATATTGCATTTTAAAGTTTATGCAAATACGCATTTAAAATTTTCAAAAAAAAAAAACTACGAAAACTCAAAATTTTAAGAATTCCATCTTATAGTGCTCGACGAGTACATTAAAAATCACCCATCAATATCAATTTTTACGTAACCGGTTGTCCACATATCGCGGTTTGAATTTGACGAATTTTCCAAAATTGACACACTGAAATTAGCTTTTTCGTTAATAATTATTTCACGGAAGTTTCCCTCGGCCAAAATGTAGTAAATGGAAGTACTAATTCATGATATATCTCGAAATTTAAATTCTGGCGATTTTGGGGGAGTTATATGGATTTTTGAGTGATTTTCTAAAAAATCCATGTGTCGTATCTCCCTTATTATTAACGATACCGAATGGTACTAAAGGGCATTTTGTAGATTTGGACGAGCAGATTCCGAATCTTTTTTAATATTTGAGCTATCCCTTCGGATAGTCGAGAAATAGGCGTTCAAAAAATGACCAAAATCGTCCTCGGCACCCCCCTGTAAAATTGAAAATTTTGAAAAAATATCGATGTCTGTTTTTGATGTTATCTTATAGATTTTGGTCCGTAGATTTCAAAAATGTCCAGTTTTTTGGTCTAGCTCTAACGGAAGTGCCTCAAAAAGGCTTTCAAAGTTGGAAAATTTTTATGTTTGTTTTTTATGCCATCTTATAGTCCTTGAAGCGTAGATTCCAAAAATGTAAAATTTTTTGATCTAGCTCGATCGGAAGTGCCTTAAAATCGCATTTGAAATTTTCAAAAAACACTCCGAAAACGCAAAATCTTAAGAATTCGCCATTTTCGTATATTCCATCTTATAGTGCTCGACGAGTAGATCAAAAATCATATGTCATAGTTGACAATCGGTCCACGGGAAGCTGAGATATTGCATTTTAAAGTTTATGCAAATACGCATTTAAAATTTTCAAAAAAAAAAACTACGAAAACTCAAAATTTTAAGAATTCCATCTTATAGTGCTCGACGAGTACATTAAAAATCACCCATCAATATCAATTTTTACGTAACCGGTTGTCCACATATCGCGGTTTGAATTTGACGAATTTTCCAAAACTGACACACTGAAAATAGCTTTTTCGTTAATAATTATTTCACGGAAGTTTCCCTCGGCCAAAATGTAGTAAATGGAAGTACTAATTCATGATATATCTCGAAATTTAAATTCTGGCGATTTTGGGGGAGTTATATGGATTTTTGAGTGATTTTCTAAAAAATCCATGTGTCGTATCTCCCTTATTATTAACGATACCGAATGGTACTAAAGGGCATTTTGTAGATTTGGACGAGCAGATTCCGAATCTTTTTTAATCTTTGAGCTATCCCTTCGGATAGTCGAGCAATAGGCGTTCAAAAAATGACCTAAATCGTCCTCGGCACCCCCCTGTAAAATTGAAAATTTTGAAAAAATTTCGATGTCTGTTTTTGATGTTATCTTATAGATTTTGGTCCGTAGATTTCAAAAATGTCCAGTTTTTTGGTCTAGCTCTAACGGAAGTGCCTCAAAAAGGCTTTCAAAGTTGGAAAATTTTTATGTTTGTTTTTCGATGTCTGTTTTTGATGTTATCTTATAGACTTTGGTCCGTAGATTTCAAAAATGTCCAGTTTTTTGGTCTAGCTCTAACGGAAGTGCCTCAAAAAGGCTTTCAAAGTTGGAAAATTTTTATGTTTGTTTTTTATGCCATCTTATAGTCCTTGAAGCGTAGATTCCAAAAATGTAAAATTTTTTGATCTAGCTCGATCGGAAGTGCCTTAAAATCGCATTTGAAATTTTCAAAAAACACTCCGAAAACGCAAAATCTTAAGAATTCGCCATTTTCGTATATTCCATCTTATAGTGCTCGACGAGTAGATCAAAAATCATATGTCATAGTTGACAATCGGTCCACGGGAAGCTGAGATATTGCATTTTAAAGTTTATGCAAATACGCATTTAAAATTTTCAAAAAAAAAAACTACGAAAACTCAAAATTTTAAGAATTCCATCTTATAGTGCTCGACGAGTACATTAAAAATCACCCATCAATATCAATTTTTACGTAACCGGTTGTCCACATATCGCGGTTTGAATTTGACGAATTTTCCAAAACTGACACACTGAAAATAGCTTTTTCGTTAATAATTATTTCACGGAAGTTTCCCTCGGCCAAAATGTAGTAAATGGAAGTACTAATTCATGATATATCTCGAAATTTAAATTCTGGCGATTTTGGGGGAGTTATATGGATTTTTGAGTGATTTTCTAAAAAATCCATGTGTCGTATCTCCCTTATTATTAACGATACCGAATGGTACTAAAGGGCATTTTGTAGATTTGGACGAGCAGATTCCGAATCTTTTTTAATATTTGAGCTATCCCTTCGGATAGTCGAGAAATAGGCGTTCAAAAAATGACCTAAATCGTCCTCGGCACCCCCCTGTAAAATTGAAAATTTTGAAAAAATTTCGATGTCTGTTTTTGATGTTATCTTATAGATTTTGGTCCGTAGATTTCAAAAATGTCCAGTTTTTTGGTCTAGCTCTAACGGAAGTGCCTCAAAAAGGCTTTCAAAGTTGGAAAATTTTTATGTTTGTTTTTTATGCCATCTTATAGTCCTTGAAGCGTAGATTCCAAAAATGTAAAATTTTTTGATCTAGCTCGATCGGAAGTGCCTTAAAATCGCATTTGAAATTTTCAAAAAACACTCCGAAAACGCAAAATCTTAAGAATTCGCCATTTTCGTATATTCCATCTTATAGTGCTCGACGAGTAGATCAAAAATCATATGTCATAGTTGACAATCGGTCCACGGGAAGCTGAGATATTGCATTTTAAAGTTTATGCAAATACGCATTTAAAATTTTCAAAAAAAAAAACTACGAAAACTCAAAATTTTAAGAATTCCATCTTATAGTGCTCGACGAGTACATTAAAAATCACCCATCAATATCAATTTTTACGTAACCGGTTGTCCACATATCGCGGTTTGAATTTGACGAATTTTCCAAAACTGACACACTGAAAATAGCTTTTTCGTTAATAATTATTTCACGGAAGTTTCCCTCGGCCAAAATGTAGTAAATGGAAGTACTAATTCATGATATATCTCGAAATTTAAATTCTGGCGATTTTGGGGGAGTTATATGGATTTTTGAGTGATTTTCTAAAAAATCCATGTGTCGTATCTCCCTTATTATTAACGATACCGAATGGTACTAAAGGGCATTTTGTAGATTTGGACGAGCAGATTCCGAATCTTTTTTAATCTTTGAGCTATCCCTTCGGATAGTCGAGCAATAGGCGTTCAAAAAATGACCTAAATCGTCCTCGGCACCCCCCTGTAAAATTGAAAATTTTGAAAAAATTTCGATGTCTGTTTTTGATGTTATCTTATAGATTTTGGTCCGTAGATTTCAAAAATGTCCAGTTTTTTGGTCTAGCTCTAACGGAAGTGCCTCAAAAAGGCTTTCAAAGTTGGAAAATTTTTATGTTTGTTTTTCGATGTCTGTTTTTGATGTTATCTTATAGATTTTGGTCCGTAGATTTCAAAAATGTCCAGTTTTTTGGTCTAGCTCTAACGGAAGTGCCTCAAAAAGGCTTTCAAAGTTGGAAAATTTTTATGTTTGTTTTTTATGCCATCTTATAGTCCTTGAAGCGTAGATTCCAAAAATGTAAAATTTTTTGATCTAGCTCGATCGGAAGTGCCTTAAAATCGCATTTGAAATTTTCAAAAAACACTCCGAAAACGCAAAATCTTAAGAATTCGCCATTTTCGTATATTCCATCTTATAGTGCTCGACGAGTAGATCAAAAATCATATGTCATAGTTGACAATCGGTCCACGGGAAGCTGAGATATTGCATTTTAAAGTTTATGCAAATACGCATTTAAAATTTTCAAAAAAAAAAACTACGAAAACTCAAAATTTTAAGAATTCCATCTTATAGTGCTCGACGAGTACATTAAAAATCACCCATCAATATCAATTTTTACGTAACCGGTTGTCCACATATCGCGGTTTGAATTTGACGAATTTTCCAAAATTGACACACTGAAATTAGCTTTTTCGTTAATAATTATTTCACGGAAGTTTCCCTCGGCCAAAATGTAGTAAATGGAAGTACTAATTCATGATATATCTCGAAATTTAAATTCTGGCGATTTTGGGGGAGTTATATGGATTTTTGAGTGATTTTCTAAAAAATCCATGTGTCGTATCTCCCTTATTATTAACGATACCGAATGGTACTAAAGGGCATTTTGTAGATTTGGACGAGCAGATTCCGAATCTTTTTTAATCTTTGAGCTATCCCTTCGGATAGTCGAGCAATAGGCGTTCAAAAAATGACCTAAATCGTCCTCGGCACCCCCCTGTAAAATTGAAAATTTTGAAAAAATTTCGATGTCTGTTTTTGATGTTATCTTATAGATTTTGGTCCGTAGATTTCAAAAATGTCCAGTTTTTTGGTCTAGCTCTAACGGAAGTGCCTCAAAAAGGCTTTCAAAGTTGGAAAATTTTTATGTTTGTTTTTCGATGTCTGTTTTTGATGTTATCTTATAGATTTTGGTCCGTAGATTTCAAAAATGTCCAGTTTTTTGGTCTAGCTCTAACGGAAGTGCCTCAAAAAGGCTTTCAAAGTTGGAAAATTTTTATGTTTGTTTTTCGATGTCTGTTTTTGATGTTATCTTATAGATTTTGGTCCGTAGATTTCAAAAATGTCCAGTTTTTTGGTCTAGCTCTAACGGAAGTGCCTCAAAAAGGCTTTCAAAGTTGGAAAATTTTTATGTTTGTTTTTTATGCCATCTTATAGTCCTTGAAGCGTAGATTCCAAAAATGTAAAATTTTTTGATCTAGCTCGATCGGAAGTGCCTTAAAATCGCATTTGAAATTTTCAAAAAACACTCCGAAAACGCAAAATCTTAAGAATTCGCCATTTTCGTATATTCCATCTTATAGTGCTCGACGAGTAGATCAAAAATCATATGTCATAGTTGACAATCGGTCCACGGGAAGCTGAGATATTGCATTTTAAAGTTTATGCAAATACGCATTTAAAATTTTCAAAAAAAAAAACTACGAAAACTCAAAATTTTAAGAATTCCATCTTATAGTGCTCGACGAGTACATTAAAAATCACCCATCAATATCAATTTTTACGTAACCGGTTGTCCACATATCGCGGTTTGAATTTGACGAATTTTCCAAAATTGACACACTGAAATTAGCTTTTTCGTTAATAATTATTTCACGGAAGTTTCCCTCGGCCAAAATGTAGTAAATGGAAGTACTAATTCATGATATATCTCGAAATTTAAATTCTGGCGATTTTGGGGGAGTTATATGGATTTTTGAGTGATTTTCTAAAAAATCCATGTGTCGTATCTCCCTTATTATTAACGATACCGAATGGTACTAAAGGGCATTTTGTAGATTTGGACGAGCAGATTCCGAATCTTTTTTAATATTTGAGCTATCCCTTCGGATAGTCGAGAAATAGGCGTTCAAAAAATGACCTAAATCGTCATCGGCACCCCCCTGTAAAATTGAAAATTTTGAAAAAATTTCGATGTCTGTTTTTGATGTTATCTTATAGATTTTGGTCCGTAGATTTCAAAAATGTCCAGTTTTTTGGTCTAGCTCTAACGGAAGTGCCTCAAAAAGGCTTTCAAAGTTGGAAAATTTTTATGTTTGTTTTTTATGCCATCTTATAGTCCTTGAAGCGTAGATTCCAAAAATGTAAAATTTTTTGATCTAGCTCGATCGGAAGTGCCTTAAAATCGCATTTGAAATTTTCAAAAAACACTCCGAAAACGCAAAATCTTAAGAATTCGCCATTTTCGTATATTCCATCTTATAGTGCTCGACGAGTAGATCAAAAATCATATGTCATAGTTGACAATCGGTCCACGGGAAGCTGAGATATTGCATTTTAAAGTTTATGCAAATACGCATTTAAAATTTTCAAAAAAAAAAACTACGAAAACTCAAAATTTTAAGAATTCCATCTTATAGTGCTCGACGAGTACATTAAAAATCACCCATCAATATCAATTTTTACGTAACCGGTTGTCCACATATCGCGGTTTGAATTTGACGAATTTTCCAAAACTGACACACTGAAAATAGCTTTTTCGTTAATAATTATTTCACGGAAGTTTCCCTCGGCCAAAATGTAGTAAATGGAAGTACTAATTCATGATATATCTCGAAATTTAAATTCTGGCGATTTTGGGGGAGTTATATGGATTTTTGAGTGATTTTCTAAAAAATCCATGTGTCGTATCTCCCTTATTATTAACGATACCGAATGGTACTAAAGGGCATTTTGTAGATTTGGACGAGCAGATTCCGAATCTTTTTTAATCTTTGAGCTATCCCTTCGGATAGTCGAGCAATAGGCGTTCAAAAAATGACCTAAATCGTCCTCGGCACCCCCCTGTAAAATTGAAAATTTTGAAAAAATTTCGATGTCTGTTTTTGATGTTATCTTATAGATTTTGGTCCGTAGATTTCAAAAATGTCCAGTTTTTTGGTCTAGCTCTAACGGAAGTGCCTCAAAAAGGCTTTCAAAGTTGGAAAATTTTTATGTTTGTTTTTCGATGTCTGTTTTTGATGTTATCTTATAGATTTTGGTCCGTAGATTTCAAAAATGTCCAGTTTTTTGGTCTAGCTCTAACGGAAGTGCCTCAAAAAGGCTTTCAAAGTTGGAAAATTTTTATGTTTGTTTTTTATGCCATCTTATAGTCCTTGAAGCGTAGATTCCAAAAATGTAAAATTTTTTGATCTAGCTCGATCGGAAGTGCCTTAAAATCGCATTTGAAATTTTCAAAAAACACTCCGAAAACGCAAAATCTTAAGAATTCGCCATTTTCGTATATTCCATCTTATAGTGCTCGACGAGTAGATCAAAAATCATATGTCATAGTTGACAATCGGTCCACGGGAAGCTGAGATATTGCATTTTAAAGTTTATGCAAATACGCATTTAAAATTTTCAAAAAAAAAAACTACGAAAACTCAAAATTTTAAGAATTCCATCTTATAGTGCTCGACGAGTACATTAAAAATCACCCATCAATATCAATTTTTACGTAACCGGTTGTCCACATATCGCGGTTTGAATTTGACGAATTTTCCAAAATTGACACACTGAAATTAGCTTTTTCGTTAATAATTATTTCACGGAAGTTTCCCTCGGCCAAAATGTAGTAAATGGAAGTACTAATTCATGATATATCTCGAAATTTAAATTCTGGCGATTTTGGGGGAGTTATATGGATTTTTGAGTGATTTTCTAAAAAATCCATGTGTCGTATCTCCCTTATTATTAACGATACCGAATGGTACTAAAGGGCATTTTGTAGATTTGGACGAGCAGATTCCGAATCTTTTTTAATATTTGAGCTATCCCTTCGGATAGTCGAGAAATAGGCGTTCAAAAAATGACCTAAATCGTCATCGGCACCCCCCTGTAAAATTGAAAATTTTGAAAAAATTTCGATGTCTGTTTTTGATGTTATCTTATAGATTTTGGTCCGTAGATTTCAAAAATGTCCAGTTTTTTGGTCTAGCTCTAACGGAAGTGCCTCAAAAAGGCTTTCAAAGTTGGAAAATTTTTATGTTTGTTTTTTATGCCATCTTATAGTCCTTGAAGCGTAGATTCCAAAAATGTAAAATTTTTTGATCTAGCTCGATCGGAAGTGCCTTAAAATCGCATTTGAAATTTTCAAAAAACACTCCGAAAACGCAAAATCTTAAGAATTCGCCATTTTCGTATATTCCATCTTATAGTGCTCGACGAGTAGATCAAAAATCATATGTCATAGTTGACAATCGGTCCACGGGAAGCTGAGATATTGCATTTTAAAGTTTATGCAAATACGCATTTAAAATTTTCAAAAAAAAAAACTACGAAAACTCAAAATTTTAAGAATTCCATCTTATAGTGCTCGACGAGTACATTAAAAATCACCCATCAATATCAATTTTTACGTAACCGGTTGTCCACATATCGCGGTTTGAATTTGACGAATTTTCCAAAACTGACACACTGAAAATAGCTTTTTCGTTAATAATTATTTCACGGAAGTTTCCCTCGGCCAAAATGTAGTAAATGGAAGTACTAATTCATGATATATCTCGAAATTTAAATTCTGGCGATTTTGGGGGAGTTATATGGATTTTTGAGTGATTTTCTAAAAAATCCATGTGTCGTATCTCCCTTATTATTAACGATACCGAATGGTACTAAAGGGCATTTTGTAGATTTGGACGAGCAGATTCCGAATCTTTTTTAATCTTTGAGCTATCCCTTCGGATAGTCGAGCAATAGGCGTTCAAAAAATGACCTAAATCGTCCTCGGCACCCCCCTGTAAAATTGAAAATTTTGAAAAAATTTCGATGTCTGTTTTTGATGTTATCTTATAGATTTTGGTCCGTAGATTTCAAAAATGTCCAGTTTTTTGGTCTAGCTCTAACGGAAGTGCCTCAAAAAGGCTTTCAAAGTTGGAAAATTTTTATGTTTGTTTTTCGATGTCTGTTTTTGATGTTATCTTATAGATTTTGGTCCGTAGATTTCAAAAATGTCCAGTTTTTTGGTCTAGCTCTAACGGAAGTGCCTCAAAAAGGCTTTCAAAGTTGGAAAATTTTTATGTTTGTTTTTTATGCCATCTTATAGTCCTTGAAGCGTAGATTCCAAAAATGTAAAATTTTTTGATCTAGCTCGATCGGAAGTGCCTTAAAATCGCATTTGAAATTTTCAAAAAACACTCCGAAAACGCAAAATCTTAAGAATTCGCCATTTTCGTATATTCCATCTTATAGTGCTCGACGAGTAGATCAAAAATCATATGTCATAGTTGACAATCGGTCCACGGGAAGCTGAGATATTGCATTTTAAAGTTTATGCAAATACGCATTTAAAATTTTCAAAAAAAAAAACTACGAAAACTCAAAATTTTAAGAATTCCATCTTATAGTGCTCGACGAGTACATTAAAAATCACCCATCAATATCAATTTTTACGTAACCGGTTGTCCACATATCGCGGTTTGAATTTGACGAATTTTCCAAAACTGACACACTGAAAATAGCTTTTTCGTTAATAATTATTTCACGGAAGTTTCCCTCGGCCAAAATGTAGTAAATGGAAGTACTAATTCATGATATATCTCGAAATTTAAATTCTGGCGATTTTGGGGGAGTTATATGGATTTTTGAGTGATTTTCTAAAAAATCCATGTGTCGTATCTCCCTTATTATTAACGATACCGAATGGTACTAAAGGGCATTTTGTAGATTTGGACGAGCAGATTCCGAATCTTTTTTAATCTTTGAGCTATCCCTTCGGATAGTCGAGCAATAGGCGTTCAAAAAATGACCTAAATCGTCCTCGGCACCCCCCTGTAAAATTGAAAATTTTGAAAAAATTTCGATGTCTGTTTTTGATGTTATCTTATAGATTTTGGTCCGTAGATTTCAAAAATGTCCAGTTTTTTGGTCTAGCTCTAACGGAAGTGCCTCAAAAAGGCTTTCAAAGTTGGAAAATTTTTATGTTTGTTTTTCGATGTCTGTTTTTGATGTTATCTTATAGATTTTGGTCCGTAGATTTCAAAAATGTCCAGTTTTTTGGTCTAGCTCTAACGGAAGTGCCTCAAAAAGGCTTTCAAAGTTGGAAAATTTTTATGTTTGTTTTTTATGCCATCTTATAGTCCTTGAAGCGTAGATTCCAAAAATGTAAAATTTTTTGATCTAGCTCGATCGGAAGTGCCTTAAAATCGCATTTGAAATTTTCAAAAAACACTCCGAAAACGCAAAATCTTAAGAATTCGCCATTTTCGTATATTCCATCTTATAGTGCTCGACGAGTAGATCAAAAATCATATGTCATAGTTGACAATCGGTCCACGGGAAGCTGAGATATTGCATTTTAAAGTTTATGCAAATACGCATTTAAAATTTTCAAAAAAAAAAACTACGAAAACTCAAAATTTTAAGAATTCCATCTTATAGTGCTCGACGAGTACATTAAAAATCACCCATCAATATCAATTTTTACGTAACCGGTTGTCCACATATCGCGGTTTGAATTTGACGAATTTTCCAAAACTGACACACTGAAAATAGCTTTTTCGTTAATAATTATTTCACGGAAGTTTCCCTCGGCCAAAATGTAGTAAATGGAAGTACTAATTCATGATATATCTCGAAATTTAAATTCTGGCGATTTTGGGGGAGTTATATGGATTTTTGAGTGATTTTCTAAAAAATCCATGTGTCGTATCTCCCTTATTATTAACGATACCGAATGGTACTAAAGGGCATTTTGTAGATTTGGACGAGCAGATTCCGAATCTTTTTTAATCTTTGAGCTATCCCTTCGGATAGTCGAGCAATAGGCGTTCAAAAAATGACCTAAATCGTCCTCGGCACCCCCCTGTAAAATTGAAAATTTTGAAAAAATTTCGATGTCTGTTTTTGATGTTATCTTATAGATTTTGGTCCGTAGATTTCAAAAATGTCCAGTTTTTTGGTCTAGCTCTAACGGAAGTGCCTCAAAAAGGCTTTCAAAGTTGGAAAATTTTTATGTTTGTTTTTCGATGTCTGTTTTTGATGTTATCTTATAGATTTTGGTCCGTAGATTTCAAAAATGTCCAGTTTTTTGGTCTAGCTCTAACGGAAGTGCCTCAAAAAGGCTTTCAAAGTTGGAAAATTTTTATGTTTGTTTTTTATGCCATCTTATAGTCCTTGAAGCGTAGATTCCAAAAATGTAAAATTTTTTGATCTAGCTCGATCGGAAGTGCCTTAAAATCGCATTTGAAATTTTCAAAAAACACTCCGAAAACGCAAAATCTTAAGAATTCGCCATTTTCGTATATTCCATCTTATAGTGCTCGACGAGTAGATCAAAAATCATATGTCATAGTTGACAATCGGTCCACGGGAAGCTGAGATATTGCATTTTAAAGTTTATGCAAATACGCATTTAAAATTTTCAAAAAAAAAAACTACGAAAACTCAAAATTTTAAGAATTCCATCTTATAGTGCTCGACGAGTACATTAAAAATCACCCATCAATATCAATTTTTACGTAACCGGTTGTCCACATATCGCGGTTTGAATTTGACGAATTTTCCAAAACTGACACACTGAAAATAGCTTTTTCGTTAATAATTATTTCACAGAAGTTTCCCTCGGCCAAAATGTAGTAAATGGAAGTACTAATTCATGATATATCTCGAAATTTAAATTCTGGCGATTTTGGGGGAGTTATATGGATTTTTGAGTGATTTTCTAAAAAATCCATGTGTCGTATCTCCCTTATTATTAACGATACCGAATGGTACTAAAGGGCATTTTGTAGATTTGGACGAGCAGATTCCGAATCTTTTTTAATATTTGAGCTATCCCTTCGGATAGTCGAGAAATAGGCGTTCAAAAAATGACCAAAATCGTCCTCGGCACCCCCCTGTAAAATTGAAAATTTTGAAAAAATATCGATGTCTGTTTTTGATGTTATCTTATAGATTTTGGTCCGTAGATTTCAAAAATGTCCAGTTTTTTGGTCTAGCTCTAACGGAAGTGCCTCAAAAAGGCTTTCAAAGTTGGAAAATTTTTATGTTTGTTTTTTATGCCATCTTATAGTCCTTGAAGCGTAGATTCCAAAAATGTAAAATTTTTTGATCTAGCTCGATCGGAAGTGCCTTAAAATCGCATTTGAAATTTTCAAAAAACACTCCGAAAACGCAAAATCTTAAGAATTCGCCATTTTCGTATATTCCATCTTATAGTGCTCGACGAGTAGATCAAAAATCATATGTCATAGTTGACAATCGGTCCACGGGAAGCTGAGATATTGCATTTTAAAGTTTATGCAAATACGCATTTAAAATTTTCAAAAAAAAAAACTACGAAAACTCAAAATTTTAAGAATTCCATCTTATAGTGCTCGACGAGTACATTAAAAATCACCCATCAATATCAATTTTTACGTAACCGGTTGTCCACATATCGCGGTTTGAATTTGACGAATTTTCCAAAACTGACACACTGAAAATAGCTTTTTCGTTAATAATTATTTCACAGAAGTTTCCCTCGGCCAAAATGTAGTAAATGGAAGTACTAATTCATGATATATCTCGAAATTTAAATTCTGGCGATTTTGGGGGAGTTATATGGATTTTTGAGTGATTTTCTAAAAAATCCATGTGTCGTATCTCCCTTATTATTAACGATACCGAATGGTACTAAAGGGCATTTTGTAGATTTGGACGAGCAGATTCCGAATCTTTTTTAATATTTGAGCTATCCCTTCGGATAGTCGAGAAATAGGCGTTCAAAAAATGACCTAAATCGTCCTCGGCACCCCCCTGTAAAATTGAAAATTTTGAAAAAATTTCGATGTCTGTTTTTGATGTTATCTTATAGATTTTGGTCCGTAGATTTCAAAAATGTCCAGTTTTTTGGTCTAGCTCTAACGGAAGTGCCTCAAAAAGGCTTTCAAAGTTGGAAAATTTTTATGTTTGTTTTTTATGCCATCTTATAGTCCTTGAAGCGTAGATTCCAAAAATGTAAAATTT
This sequence comes from Crepidodera aurea, assembly GCA_949320105.2. Taxonomy (NCBI): domain Eukaryota; kingdom Metazoa; phylum Arthropoda; class Insecta; order Coleoptera; family Chrysomelidae; genus Crepidodera; species Crepidodera aurea. The sequence continues at coordinate 76,877,595 of OX439474.1, read as the reverse complement.
TTTGATCTAGCTCGATCGGAAGTGCCTTAAAATCGCATTTGAAATTTTCAAAAAACACTCCGAAAACGCAAAATCTTAAGAATTCGCCATTTTCGTATATTCCATCTTATAGTGCTCGACGAGTAGATCAAAAATCATATGTCATAGTTGACAATCGGTCCACGGGAAGCTGAGATATTGCATTTTAAAGTTTATGCAAATACGCATTTAAAATTTTCAAAAAAAAAAACTACGAAAACTCAAAATTTTAAGAATTCCATCTTATAGTGCTCGACGAGTACATTAAAAATCACCCATCAATATCAATTTTTACGTAACCGGTTGTCCACATATCGCGGTTTGAATTTGACGAATTTTCCAAAACTGACACACTGAAAATAGCTTTTTCGTTAATAATTATTTCACGGAAGTTTCCCTCGGCCAAAATGTAGTAAATGGAAGTACTAATTCATGATATATCTCGAAATTTAAATTCTGGCGATTTTGGGGGAGTTATATGGATTTTTGAGTGATTTTCTAAAAAATCCATGTGTCGTATCTCCCTTATTATTAACGATACCGAATGGTACTAAAGGGCATTTTGTAGATTTGGACGAGCAGATTCCGAATCTTTTTTAATCTTTGAGCTATCCCTTCGGATAGTCGAGCAATAGGCGTTCAAAAAATGACCTAAATCGTCCTCGGCACCCCCCTGTAAAATTGAAAATTTTGAAAAAATTTCGATGTCTGTTTTTGATGTTATCTTATAGATTTTGGTCCGTAGATTTCAAAAATGTCCAGTTTTTTGGTCTAGCTCTAACGGAAGTGCCTCAAAAAGGCTTTCAAAGTTGGAAAATTTTTATGTTTGTTTTTCGATGTCTGTTTTTGATGTTATCTTATAGATTTTGGTCCGTAGATTTCAAAAATGTCCAGTTTTTTGGTCTAGCTCTAACGGAAGTGCCTCAAAAAGGCTTTCAAAGTTGGAAAATTTTTATGTTTGTTTTTTATGCCATCTTATAGTCCTTGAAGCGTAGATTCCAAAAATGTAAAATTTTTTGATCTAGCTCGATCGGAAGTGCCTTAAAATCGCATTTGAAATTTTCAAAAAACACTCCGAAAACGCAAAATCTTAAGAATTCGCCATTTTCGTATATTCCATCTTATAGTGCTCGACGAGTAGATCAAAAATCATATGTCATAGTTGACAATCGGTCCACGGGAAGCTGAGATATTGCATTTTAAAGTTTATGCAAATACGCATTTAAAATTTTCAAAAAAAAAAAACTACGAAAACTCAAAATTTTAAGAATTCCATCTTATAGTGCTCGACGAGTACATTAAAAATCACCCATCAATATCAATTTTTACGTAACCGGTTGTCCACATATCGCGGTTTGAATTTGACGAATTTTCCAAAACTGACACACTGAAAATAGCTTTTTCGTTAATAATTATTTCACGGAAGTTTCCCTCGGCCAAAATGTAGTAAATGGAAGTACTAATTCATGATATATCTCGAAATTTAAATTCTGGCGATTTTGGGGGAGTTATATGGATTTTTGAGTGATTTTCTAAAAAATCCATGTGTCGTATCTCCCTTATTATTAACGATACCGAATTGTACTAAAGGGCATTTTGTAGATTTGGACGAGCAGATTCCGAATCTTTTTTAATATTTGAGCTATCCCTTCGGATAGTCGAGAAATAGGCGTTCAAAAAATGACCTAAATCGTCCTCGGCACCCCCCTGTAAAATTGAAAATTTTGAAAAAATTTCGATGTCTGTTTTTGATGTTATCTTATAGATTTTGGTCCGTAGATTTCAAAAATGTCCAGTTTTTTGGTCTAGCTCTAGATAACAACAATCTGTATATCTAGAAAGTTGACCTAAACCTTAATTAACTAAGTCTCCTTCTAAAACTAAAAAGAAGAAGAATTTAGTTGTTATTATTACAAATACTAAACACTGCTGAAGTGGTGTTTTATTTTTGAATTGTTTTTTATTGTTTCGAAACGGTCTATTTTATGTATTTAGTTACGAATTGAGACGAGCACAACTTTGAAGCGACACCACCGGTATTATTAATTTGAACCTTCACGAAAAGCATAATTTTGTTTGTTTACCTGCAAGTCTAACGTGTGTTTTGATTTTGTGCTTCGTGTATTTTGCTGTTATTTGTTAGTTAAACGTTAAAAATGCCCAATAAAAATAATACAAACTATTGCGTTTATTGGTATACCTCTAGGAAATCTAAAAATCCGGAATTACACTTCCATTATGATCCACCCAAGAAGCAACAAAAAAGGTGTCATCGAGGAAGTTGATCGTCGTAAATTCCGGGAAAAGTGTAATCAATTTTAAATCTGAAGATTATATTACAAAATCAGGTAAGATAACGATTAGCATTTCTGAGATTATTTCTTGATTACTACTGAAATATTTTTAGGAATTATTTCAAACAAAATAGCACCCAAGTAGTGCAAAAAGTGTGTGCCATCACATCATTTGCCCAGGAAGCCACTTGATGTTAAAACCATTAAATGTGCAAGGAATGATGGTTAGTTAGAAGACAGCAAATTGTTGCTTATAAAGAAAGTAAATTTGTCCTTACAAACTGTCGAAACTGTGTACAGTTGTACTTTTATATATGTAAACTTAAAATCTAATTAGGTGTGCACATCATTGCTGATATTTCAACTTATCATTTTTCTAAAGGTAATATTCAGTAAAATAAAACCTTTGTCACATCATAATAATTTTAAAAATACCATTATTATGTTCCCCTCTTGTACAACACCTGTCTTCAATAATTATACAGTTACAATTAGTAATGAATTATTATAATAAAATGTTAAATACTACTAAAACTGAATAATTCAAAGTTAGCTTTGAAAAAAAAGAAAAAATTTTCTTAATTTTTTATATTTTAATTTGAAATTGATTTAAAAAAATAATTTTGAAACAACGAATAGGATATATTTGACCATAAGTCAATCAAAAGTAGGTTCTTAGAAATCATTTTTTATTTAAATCACTTTTACAATTACAATTATAATCCTGAAAAAATTGAAATAAAATTTATCAGCAGAAAACTGTTGTGTTTCTTTGGCATATGATTTAGCTCCCTTCCAATATCATTCTATATCGAGTGAGCCGTCTCTGTCTGATCACAGAATAATTACGTTCAGACTAGAGACAGATCCACCTGAGCCAATCCTCAGAAGGAACCCTAGAAAAACAAATTGGGAAATATATAACACCAATCTGAAAGCAAATTTAGCACGCGTCCAGAATAAAAAGGCTAGGCACCACCTAGAACTGGAGAATATTATTGAAGAAGTTAATGGGGCAATAATCGATGCATACGAATCGAGCTGCCCCGAACAAGTAAGCAGAAATTGCAGGGACGCACCTTGGTGGAATTGTAATCTGGCAAAATTAAGATCCGAAACTCGAAAGCTTTTCAATAGGGCAAAGAGTAGCGGAGATTGGCAGAGCTACACCGAGAAACTAACCACCTACAACAAAGAACTAAGAAAAGCAAAACGAAATAGTTTCAGAAAATTTTGTGAGGATATTGACTCCACACCTGCTGCCGCTAGACTATATAGAGTCATGGCAAAAGGTAGAGTCGATAACGCAATGGCTCTAAAGAAGCCAGATGGTAGCTACACCGAAAGTGAAAATGAAAGAGCCCAGCTCTTACTGGATACTCACTTCCCTGGGAATGAACCTATCTCTATAGGGCACACTCCAGAACGGTATAGTAGACCTACCAGAGAAGATACGGCAATGGCCAGACATATCTGCAGCAATAGACGCATAAGATGGGCTTTGAACACCTTCCAACCGTTTAAATCAGCAGGAGCTGATGGAATATTCCCCGCCTTACTCCAGCGCGGGCAAGAAGAAATTCTACCACACCTAGTGAGTATGTGTCGTAGCAGTCTAGAACTGGGATATATACCGGAAGTATGGAGAAGGGCCAGAGTCACCTTCATTCCTAAAACAGGGAAAAGGGATACAACCAATCCTAAATCCCTTCGACCAATTAGTCTCACATCGTTCGTTCTGAAAACGGTGGAGAAAGCAACTGATAACTATATCAGAACAGAAATCCTGGAACGGGTGCCTCTGCACCCTCATCAGCATGCGTACCAAACGGGCAAATCCACGGAGACCGCACTGGTGCAATTGACAGATGAAATCCAGGATGCACTAGAGAACAAAGAATCTGTAGTGTGTGCCTTTCTAGACATAGAAGGGGCTTTTGACAACACACCACACGAAGCCGTTAAAAGAGCACTAGAAGAAAGAGGGGTAGACAACACGACAACCAGATGGATGTCGCGATTTTTGTCTACCAGAATAGCAGAGACTAAAATGGGACAAGACACTGTTTCCATCTGCACAACCAGAGGATGTCCACAAGGAGGAGTTGCCTCCCCTCTTATGTGGAGCCTAACAGTGGATCGACTCCTCTGCGATTTGACCGAGATTGGTATATCGTGTCAAGGCTATGCAGATGACATAGTCATAATCGCAAGAGGAAAATTCGAGAATACCCTCTGCGATATAGTTCAAAGAGGGCTGGACTATACCAAAGAATGGTGTCAATCGATGGGACTTAGCGTGAACTCCACCAAGACTACCTTAGTTGCCTTTACACGGAAAAGAAACATTAACCTCAAAACCATCGAATTGGACGGGAAAGTTATTGAATGGAAGCCAGATGTTAAATATCTGGGACTAATACTAGATAATAAACTCATCTGGAATAAGCACGAAAAAGAAGTAACCAGCAAAGCCACGAAAGCTCTAATGGTGTGCAGAAATTTTGCGGGAAAAAACTGGGGATGTAACCCAAAGATCCTGCAGTGGATGTACACGTCAATAGTGAGACCGGCCATCACTTATGGAGCAGTGGTCTGGGGCAGCAGAACCAAGCTGGCCAGTACAAAGGCAAATCTAGCGAAAATCCAAAGACTAGCCTGCGTATGCATAACAGGTGCAATGAGAACGTGCCCAACGGCCGCCATGGAGGTAATTCTAAGCCTTACACCCCTCCATATAGTAGTGGAGAGTATAGCGATAAGAACAACCTACAGAATGACCAGAGAAGGATCAACTAAACGCAAGTTTCGACTCCTTCCTGGAAATCATCAAACCTGGGACATGCCCCAAGATGAGATGACAAAGAAGTTTAGCTTTGTGAAAGAATTCAACACAAAGCTAAGTAACAAAAGCGAATGGGACAAAGATACCATCCCAAAACTCAAGAGAAGTGCCATTAAATGGTACACAGATGGTTCTAGAACAACAGAAGGAACAGGAATAGGAGTATATGGGCCTGGAACCAAATATTCTGAAAGTTTAGGCAAATCTCCGAGCATTTTCCAAGCTGAAATATACGCCATCGGAAAATGTGTCCAGTTCAACATAGAAAGAAATTTTCGCAGACAAGAGATCATCATCATGTCAGACAGCCAAGCAGCCATTAATGCTTTGAACTCCCACGAAATCAACTCCCAGATGGTTTGGGAGTGCCTAGAGAATCTAAACGAACTGGGCAAGAATAACACTGTTACCCTCCTATGGGTTCCGGGACACACTGGAGTGGAGGGTAATGAAATAGCAGACATACTCGCAAAAAAAGGGGCTGAAACACCATTTCTGGGACCTGAACCCTTCTGCGGAATAAGCACCAGTACAATACTTGATGAACTTGGAAAAGAAGTAAATAACAAAAGATGCCAATACTGGATAGGACTACAAGGAATGAGGCAGGCCAAGACACTACTGGGAAACTACAACCAGAAGAGATCTGACGACTGCTTCAGTAAAAGTAAAAATAAGCTCAGAATACTAACGGGTATCCTAACAGGGCACTGCCGGCTGAGAGGCCACCTAAAGAAACTCGGATTAGTAGACAAAGAAGAATGCAGATTCTGCGAGGAAGAGGAGGAAACCTCCATCCACATTCTCTCAGAATGCTTTACCCTGCAAAATCCAAGGGTACGATACCTCGGAGAATATCAAATAGAAGAGGAAGATTTACCTAACCTGAAGCCTACCGACATCCTGAACTTTTTGAAAGCAATAGGACTGGAGGAACTGCTCTAATCGTTGAGACATCCTTAACGATTGGGCAGCAGTAGGGGGCACAATAGATCTTATAGGTCGCAGTGTATCGACACCCCCATCACAGATAGATAGATAGATATTAGTAGAGAGTAGTGATATATCAGGGGCTCACAATGTGCACTAGGGTGCACATTGTGTAGCAATAATATGGATAAGGAGAGGCAGGTTATCGAGGTCATCGACTGCACATTGTGCAGGAAGGATAGGGATAATGAGAGGAAATCAATCGAGGTCATCGGCTGTAGAAAGTAAAGGCACATATAATTACTCGAAAATGAGATAATTTATTCGAGATATTCTTTCTTGTATAGCTATATAATATTATACAATTTTTATTAAATAAAAATCAAGTTTTAGAAAATAATTAATAATCTAGAGGGATATAAAATACAAAAATAATCAACAGACTTAATCTTCAGATTAATAAAAAATACCACAAAATACCTTCATGCGCCTACTTAAAAATTTCCGAAAACTGATAAATGCATACAAACATGTTGATAATCAAATATAGGTAATGTTCGTCTGATCGCGCCAAAACAGCAGACAATTTAATCTGTAGATTGCTAATTTATTTTGTTGTAAACAATTCTGATAAATGCAAGGTGATAATTAAAATAGGTATCCTGAAAAACCAGTGATCTAATCTATAGATTGAAAAGTTAAAAATGAAGATATATCAAATCAGAAACTCCTACAAGAATTTCGAAAATAAAAAAAGCGCGAATGATTTTGTTTATTTAATCAATAGATTTATGTATTTGTCATTATCCCGGATGATAATTCCCCTTAAATTATTAGAAAAAAAGATTTATTAAAACCCTAGGTAAAAAAATCATGCGAGGGGCTCTTATCTCTGCAATTATTGGTTTGATTTGAATTGTCTCATCGCACCCTCTTGCGAGAGCCCTTCGATGCTTTGAAAATGTAAACTAACTTTCTTTTTCGAGATGCATCACCAAAAAACTGTCAGATGATAACCCACATGAATCTGGGCTTGACGCCTTAACCACTCGGCTAATCTGACTTATTAATACCTTATGTGAATAATACCTATATACAAAAAAGTTGTTAGGGGTATATCGGATGTATCAGGAAAGATTATGTTATTGGTTTAAGCTTTCCTTGAAAATTTATTAATATCTTTTTAAGCTGTGATTGGTCTTTTTCTTATTAATGATTGTGGAATAAATACTATAAATATATACAAATGTATAGAAAAATTATACATTTTTTAAAATCTAAAAATTTTCAAAATGATGTCAGTTCCAAAGTATACCAAACCTTCAGCTAAAATTTTAAGCCATTTAAAAAATAATAATAATGATCAATGGGAATCGATCACATCTGATGACTCCATTTTATGTGTCAGTGGAGAATGGGCTGACCATAAACCCATTGGTTACCGAAGATTTGCTCAGGGAGTGAAAAATATCTCAACACCTAAAATATATGGGGAAGATTCCCTCGAGGTGCTTCTTAACGAAGCGAATATTGTGGAAAGTACTGAAATAAAAGTAAGTAATATGGTTATTTCATACCATGTGTTAATTTTTAACTAGATTTATGTAATTTCAATTACAATTTCAGTGACTAGAGTGAGATATTGAAATTTATTTAATTTGATTGGTTTTGAAGTAAGTTTTCCTCACTGTATGAATTGTTTATCAATGTTTTAACACCCTATACTTAGTTCAAAAATTAACAGCTTGTTGAAAACAAATTTTGATTTATGAAAATACATTACAGTTGTTGTATAAATAAATTTAAAAGTGTTTTTTGTGTAGATTGAAATTCTTGAGAATGAAGAGGTGATGCATAAAACTAACGAGTCTAGAGACGATGAACTAGAGAGAGATGAAGAATTGCAGCAGCATGAAACTTCAGAGAATGAAGAACTCGATAAAACATTATTGGAAGAAAACAACAATATTAAAACATTTTACGATGCCTATTCTAATTTTTTTAATTTTACATCTAAATTTGTCGACGATAATTTAAAAAAAAAGAGGTTTTAAACCAAAAATTAAAAAAATATAAGAAAAAACTTATTCAAACAGAAATTATTAAAAAAGTTAGAAAAGGCATTGGAGACTGCTAATATGTTTAAAAGTTTATAACAATTTATGTTTTTTTGCTAATAAAAATCTTATTTTTAATAAAAACTTTTCTTACCATTTTTTCTTTTTCGTCTTACAAGGGTATCCATAATTCTAATAAGGCACTTGTAAAACACAAATTTTATGACAACAAAACACATAAAACTATACAAAGGCACTTCACTATTTTTTTACATTTTTAGCACAAACAAAAATATTTTTTGGTAAAAAATATATGGATTAACACGACAAAACTAATTAAAACTATAAAAACTGATAAGTTATTATTTTTAAATTTTTTTATCAGTATTGAGACGAGCACAACTTTGAAGCGACACCACCGGTATTAATTTGAACCTTCACGAAAAGCATAATTTTGTTTATTTACCTGCAAGTCGAACGTATGTTTTGATTTTGTGCTTCGTGTATTTTGCTGTTATTTGTTAGTTAAACGTTAAAAATGCCCAATAAAAATAATACAAACTATTGCGTTTATGGGTATACCTCTAGGAAATCTAAAAATCCGGAATTACACTTTCATTATGATCCACCCAAGAAGCAACAAAAAAGGTGTCATCGAGGAAGTTGATCGTCGTAAATTCAGGAAAAAGTGTAATCAATTTTAAATCTGAAGATTATATTACAAAATCAGGTAAGATAAAGATTAGCATTTCTGAGATTATTTCTTCATTACTACTGAAATGTTTTTAGGAATTATTTCAAACAAAATAGCACCCAAGTAGTGCAAAAAGTGTGTGCCATCACATCATTTGCCCAGTAAGCCACTTGATGTTAAAACCATTAAATGTGCAAGGAATGATGGTTTGTTAGAAGACAGCAAAGTGTTGCCTATAAACTAAGTAAACTTGTCCCTACAAACTATCGAAACTGTGTACAGTTGTACTTTTATATATGTAAACTTAAAATCTAATTAGGTGTGCACATCATTGCTGATATTTCAACTTATCATTTTTCTAAAGGTAATATTCAGTAAAATAAAACCTTTGTCACATCATAATTTTAAAAATACCATTATTATGTTTCCCTCTTGTACACCACCTGTTTTCAATAATTATAGACTTACAATTAGTAATGAATTATTATAATAAAATGTCAAATACTACTAAAACTGAATAATTCAAAGTTAGCTTTGAACTTATGTTAAAATAAAGGATTAAAAAATATACATTTTGTGTTTATTTTGAAAAAAACAAAGTAGATAAACGAAATAAAAAATTTTGCAACATACATTTGCTGGCCTATGAAGTGTTTTAAGCCAAGAAAAAAATTTCTTAATTTTTTATATTTTATTTTGATATTGATTTAAAAAATAATTTTGAAACAAGGAATAGGATATATTTTACCATAAATCAATCAAAAGTAGGTTCTTAGAAATCATTTTTTATTTAAATCACTTTTACAATTACAATTATTATCCTGAAAAAATTGAAATAAAATTTATCATCAGAAAACTGTTGTATGTTTCTTTGGCATATGATTTAGCTCCCTTCCAATATCATTCTATATTAGTAGAGGTGAAGATGATAATACCTCTAGGCTATATTCATCCTGAAACACAAAAAAAGCACACAGAATCAGAAGTAAACAATACATTTCTGAAAAACGTAAGATATGCTAAATAAATAACCTCAATTTTAGAATAACGACACAAAAAACAGGTTCAATTGAGTCTAAATACTTACATGTACAGGTATATTATGGTAATTTCCAAATCAAAAACCTCAAACAATCACAAAAAGTCTTAAAATACTACAAATAAACCATTCACTCAGTATAACTTAATGGACTATTTACCAAAAATTACGCGTTTCGTGTGAACAGCTGATCGACGTGTGGCGCCGCCATCGGTAATTATTTGTCTCAATAATAATTTGATAGCGAAAATTAAAAAGTAGTACACATATCGCCATCTTACGACTGAATACTGAAGTAACGAATTAATTTTATAGTTAACTGCAAATAATATATAATATAGTTAAAAAATTGTTTTAGGTTTATTTATGAAAATTAAGAAAAGATTTTTTGTAGACGGATATTATACATCGTCCACTCAATTTAAATAGAAAAATATGTTTTCTAAAGACCACCCTTTATTGAAAAGGGGTAACCAACCCTTACTTTTTAAATATAAAAGGGTTGAGTGAGACACCTCTTTTGAAAGGTGTTTGAATTCTCTATTTAACGGTATAAAACTTTTTATTTTTCGATAATAATCAAAGAAATTATAGTGACTTTTAGGATTTAGCAATGGAATAAAAATTGTTTTAGGTTTATTTATGAAAATTAAGAAAAGATTTTCTGATCATCCACCCTTTATTGAAAAGGGGTAACCAACCCTTACTTTTTAAATATAAAAGGGTTGGGTGAGACACCTCTTTTGAAAGGTTTTTGAATTCTCTATTTAACGGTATAAAACTTTTTATTTTTCGATAATAATCAAAGAAATTATAGTGACTTTTAGGATTTAGCAATAGAATAAAAATTGTTTTAGGTTTATTTATGAAAATTAAGAAAAGATTTTCTGATCATCCACTCAATTTTAATAGAAAAATATGTTTTCTAAAGACCACCCTTTATTGAAAAGGTGTAAGCAACCCTTACTTTTTAAATATAAAAGGGTTGTGTGAGTCACCTCGTTTGAAAGATTTTTCTCTATTCAACGGTATAAAACTTTTTATTTCTCGATAATAATGAAAGAAATTACAGTGCCTTTTAGGTATATATAGTAAAAATTCATTTTAATATTTAGTTATAGTATAAATAAAAGATTTAAGAATCTATAAATATTTTTATTTAATATTACATTTTGTACAATACTTTGTTAAACATAAATTATACAGTGGTTCTTCACAAGCTGAACAATTATGGCAATGTCCTGGTAGGTTGGTACCTGAGGCAGTGAAATGTTGAACTATGTGTTGTGTGTTTTCATCAAATACTTCCGCGATCTCAAAATAGCAAGAATAGCATAAATGTTCTTCTTCACGTTGCACATAACTTTGGTTTACAAATAGATTTCCATATGATGTGTAATTGATGAAGGTAACACTATGTATTTCTTGACTACTGTTATCCTTATAATATATCCTTATAATAAGAGGACTATCCATTTCGACACCACTATCGCTGTCACTTTCCATGTTCGTATAGCTATAACACTGTAGGATATAACTTTAAAGTGTTATATTGTATTTATATACCTCTAGAAAAAGATCTATAGATAGATATCTTCTAAAAATAAGCTAAAAATAATCTCTAGATAACCTTCAAATGACCTACAGATAATAAGTAGATAAAAAGCTAAAAATAATTATGAGATAACCTTCAGATGACCTACAGATAACAAGTAGATAAAAAGCTAAAAATAAAACTCTTGATAAGATAAGAAAAACCGTTACAAAAGACTGGTTTGAGTAAGTTTATTACCCCCACTACTTTCATATGTAATAAAAGCGAGGGGATCTTTTGGAGAATCAGTCTTAATTCAAAATGTCTTTGGTTAGCAAAAAAACAAAAGACTGGTTTGAGTAAGTTTATTACCCCCACTACTTTCATATGTAATAAAAGCGAGGGGATCTTTTGGAGAATCAGTCTTAATTCAAAATGTCTTTGGTTAGCAAAAAAAGTAAACAAGATGTATTGTTGGGTGAACGTTTTTTTTATTTAAACTCATCCCATTCAAAGTTTGTGGCAGTTAGTTTAAACCAAAGCCTGGATTTTATCACACTCGGTGGAAAAGGGTTTTCTATAGTGCTTTCTTGTGAAGAATGGGAAATGTTTTTAACTTGCAAGAGCAGAATTGATGAAATGATGGCTTCGACCATTTATGAGGATATAATTGATATTGGAAAATTATTTTTGGAAACTAAACAACAAGGTTATGGCCCAATACTAAAGATAACCGATGGTCATACTTGGATTTCTATGGGATCAAATACAGTATGTGGGACTACGCTGAATATTGTTCCTTGTTTTTGAAGGGTTCGCCTTGTAGTGTAGGCTTGCTACCTTTTCTTAATTGCATTTTAACCATTTATTGGGTCTTTCAACTTATTACATAAAATTACAAGTTTAGTGGCACATTATCAAATTAATACTAAAAGTTCTTTTTAATTTAACACAAATTATTGTCAGCAATTTCTACATGTATTCTAACTAAAATGGAACAACAATATTGCAAGTTTGCAATATTACTATTCTTACAATTCTGGTAGGAAAGTGCATTGGACTTTGGTATGTAAAACTATTTGAATTTTCAGCGAACGAATCTAATTTGAATAAAATTTTAATTTTGTTTATATTATAAAATATTGACCTTTGATAATTACATCCATTACAGATTCCTTAAACTTTACTTTAGTAATTATTTTAATATCATCTTCAGTTGCATTGAGTTTAATACTTCGAATCTTTTTTCCGTTTCCTTAAGGCTGCGACATTCCCGCCAATGGACTAAAAATGGCGGCCGTTTTGGTGGTTTTACTACTTCATGCGTTTCAGAATAATAAAGCAAAATTATGAGTAAATTGAGCTATAAATATAAGCAGCAATGTTGTAAGAATGAATTGAATATAAACATACTCTTTAATAACTAAACATAATTTCACATTATCATAAAAAACTTTAAAATTTTAATTGCAAGGATTGATGAAAAAATTATATTCAATCAATTCTCTATCATTTTTTAAAAACTTTCACAAAATATAATGACTGCACGTGGGATAAGTAACTCAAAACGCATGAAGTCGTTTTGCAAATTTTGACACAATTTTTAAAATTGACGCGATAATTACCTTGTCATTTTAGTACACGGTGTTCACCACTGATGCGACATGCAAAGATGCGTTGGCATATGTCTTGGAATCTCGATAGAAGCTAAGTCTATGCATAAATTATTAATGGTTGACCAATCAGAAATGCCAACGGTATGTGTCAAAATATTTCAACGCGCAATACGAAACGATGTTTACAAATAATTGTATTTTATGATACGACGTTGCCGTTATCTATATTTTTACACAGGATACAAAGATATTAGTATAGTGTGACAAAATAAGATTTTTAGGCAATTGTAATTTTGTTTCTAAGTTGGAAACTGTGCTGTAGGGAAGGCTAATTAGAAGATTGACAACATATTAAATTCATTACAAAAATGACTGAATACCATCTTAACTAATATTAAGTAGTGATGCCTGTGCACTCACGTTCAAGTTGATTTTTCTGTGCAAAGGTTAATTTTAAGTTTGATTCTTTATAATTACCAATAAATGTGACATCTCTCTTGTCTACAATAATGAGGCTTATCAGATTAATACAATAAGCTCTTCAATTGTAATTATTGATATTAAGGACACGTTAGGAAGGGAAAGGTAATAAATAGGTATAAAATATTTAAAAGTATTTTATTAAAAAATGAGATACATGGATACAATATTACAAAAAAAAACTTCAAACATAATTTCACAAATCTAAAGTTTTTGTAACACATGGTTATGCTACTTAAGGGTTAAACCTTTTGGAATGTTCCTGTAAATTATTTCAGGAAGGACAAAATCATTATAAAACGACACTAATTTTGGTAGCATCTTGTCCTTCCAGAAAGCTTCATCTCGTGCTTCAACAAATTGACATTTGGTTTGTCTGCTATTTTGAATGCGCATTAGAATCGATTATTAAATTTCGCAGTCTAATATATCAAAACAGTACTTGTCAGAGTGTATTTTTATAACAATATGCATTTAAAAGAGATAATAATATACCGATATACCTACTACCTATTACTCAATTAAGGATACATTTCAAATAATTATTATCAAAATAAATCGAGAAATTATTCAAATTATAAAATAATCGATTTCGCTCGGTTTTATATAAAAGTAAAAATTTTCACCCCATTCAAAGGAGTGACCTTTGAACTCAATCCAAAAACCAAAAATAGATTATTGATTATTTCTAATACTTGGAGAAAGCAAATGTTTAGCAGAATAGTTCAATTGCCCCTGGTTCCTTAAGATTAAAATTTTTATTACGACCATAAAATCTGGAATGAAACATTCTTTTATAACCATTTGCAAACGACTAAATAAAACACACCCAAAATGAATTAAAAATTTACTTATATTCCAGAACCAAATATAACACAATCTCTCTCGTTCAATATCAAAATCACTATTAAATCTCGATATTATTCATCGGGTGTTTACATTACATTTACCGTTGTCGGCTAGGAAGCAGGTTTATGGCCTTAAACGTTCTCTAGGATGTCGCTCTTATAGCACAATTTGTTATTTGTTTTTTGTTTTATTTTTTTCAAATTAACCTATTTAACACTTACCAACTAGGTACAATTTTTTACAGAATAAGTTTTCATATTACAGTGCAATTATTCAATATAAAATGCATATCGCAAAATACACATTATTCTTCAAAAATAATTAAATAAGTCTGCGTCGATTTGGCAACATCGGTTGCTCCTGGAAGGTCTAATTATAAATCGCGCTAATGGTACACCTCTCGCCATCTATGTACAATGTATTGAAGTTTTAGTTTGCTATATGAAAACTGGCGGAATTGTCGCAGCCTTAATGAAATTGCCCGGTAAATAATATTTCCCAATATTCCCGTTAGTCTCTATATTCCTAATATTTTGTTTTAACTTCTTTTTTACTTGTTTGTTGGATTCCTCAACTTTAACAGATTCTTCAGTTTTTTCAGGCAGAGTTTCTGTACTCTTACTTTCCGCCTGTTTATAGTGTATTTGAAAATCAAGAGAGAGTAAATTCCCAGAAATGTTTTGCAGTTATCAGTGTTAAAGGCAGTAAACCATAGACGTGCGTTTTCAAAATTAAATTAATATGGAAATAGAAATATTTAATTTGTTTTAGTTATTTATACCTAGATTACCAATTTTAGATAGATAAACATAATTCGTAAGTAGTAATTTAATTTGGGTAAAATGAAGAAAAAGTCAATATTATTTTAGGCATTTTGTTTTAGGCATATGTTTATTTACAAAATATGTATATTATATGTACAGATAATTACAATTATTTATAAATTAATATGAGGAGCTAAAAAAACAATTAAGTAGGTATATGAGAAAAAAAAAACCAACCGCAAGGATAAAATTTGACGAGCAACATGCAAAAAATACGACAATATTAAATCTTAAAAAATAAAAATCTAAAAATAAAATTAAAGTACATAAATTAATAATTTTAAAGTTATGGTTCCTCGCACTCTGTGTCAGAAGATTCACCATCTGATACTAGAGAAATTACAATGGGCTCTATAGTTATGTTATCTAGCTCCCACATTTTTTTTTCTATTTCTGTAACGTGTCTAATACATTTTTGCCAATTTTCACTTGTTACTTCAGATATTGCCTTATTGAAGAGATTTTTAACATCTGATAATTTAAAAGTAGTGTTATTTCTGGCAACATAACCTTTAACTTGAGCCCATATTAATTCTATCGGATTCAGCTCACAATGGTAGGGTGGTAAACGAAGGATTTCAATTTCTCGTTTTTTGGCTATCTCCTCAATATTATATTTTTTATAATTTTGCTTATGTTTTTTAGCAATAGTTAACAATTCTGCCCTCAGCATTGTATTGTCAAAGGCTAAATTTTTAGAAGATAACCATTTTGCAATTTCACCCTTTTTCCATTTAGTGGTTGGTAAAGGTTCAAGTAATCTGGAGTGGTAACTTGCATTGTCCATTACAATAACCGATCCTTTTGGTATGAATTGAATCATCTGTTCAAAATATTCCTCAAACACGTCTCCATTCATTTCTTCGTGATAATCAACGGTTTTTTTTGATTCAAATAAGAGTAAACCATTCTCAAAAAAACCGTTTGTACTGCCTATATGACAAATAATTAATCTTTTACCTTTTCCTATAGGTTCCTTAAAACCAGTAGTATATCCTTCTAGAAAAGCTTGATGGGATGATTTTATATTTTTGTCTTTCCAAACTCTTCCTACACAATGTCCTTCATTAACCCATGTTTCATCTAAATAATAAATGTTTTTATTTTGAGCTTTAACTTGTTGTATTCTTCTGAGGTACTGTCTTCTCCAACATACAATTTCTTCAGAATCAATTAGCATTGAGTGTCTGCCCATTTTTTCAAATTTAAAGTTTAACTCATGTAACACTTTCCATAGTTTATCCCGGCTTATTGTGGGTAAATCAACATCATTCGTAATGGCTTGCAAAACTTTATCTAAAGTTGGTATTTGCTTGTTTATAAAAAATGAGTGAACAAGCTTACGAATAGCATTTTTAAAAAACTCGTCCACGTTGACTTTTAATAGTTTTGGTCTACCTGATTTCGGCTTTGGTGAGGTTACTCCACCTGATTTTTCCTCCTTTAGAACTCTATATATTGTAGATTTTCCATATCCCATTGCCTTAGATGTTGTTTTGATGTTTAAAATAGTGGTACACATTCACTACAGCACTCTTTTCATTGAGCGATAAATGGTCTAGTTTTAATTTTTTCACTGGCGTATACTCACAAACTGCTTCCATTTTTAGTCACTACTATTTGTCACGTTTATCGAAAATCAAATAACTGCATTTCTAGAAACTATTTAAGTCAAAATATCTGTCATTAGAAGCTGTTGCCATTCGGAGGTCGTTAAATAACAATTATCCCTTTCTATTCTGGTTACGCCTATGACGCACGTTAATCCTCTTAGGCCTACTGTAGTAACAATGAGAGATCATAAAATAATGTGATAGTCCAAGAAATTTAATAAATTTTGTATTGAAGTTAACAAAAACAATTTAGAATGCATTACAAATATTGAAGTTTTACCGCACGTACTGTACTATAGTTTTGCATACCGAATTACTTTTTATTCTGGGAATTTACTCTCTCTTGATTTTCAAATACACTATAGCTTCAGTAATTTCTTCTTTTTTTTTTTCTTCTCTTCTGTGTTACTAACGTCAGTTTTTATCTTCCTTCGTTTCAGTTTTATCTCCATTTTCTGATCAAAATTCACGTTCATATTAGTTACTACTGTATCAGTTTTCTCCAACCTACCATCAATTTCTATTCTTTTCACCTGTTGTGATTTCATAGTGTTATTGAGGAGTTGTTGTATTAATTTATTAGTTTGTTTTTCAAAGTGTGTTTTCATGTCTTTGTTTTGTGTTTCCAGTTTATTGTTGATTTCTTTGTTTCGTGTTTCTAATTTATTATTGACACTTTGTAAAATATTCATAATTTGCACATCCATTTTTATTTAATTTTCAAAGTTAATGTCAAAAAATATTAAAAAATTTTATGTTGTGAAATCTTCAAATCAGTTACAATAAATAATCACCTTGTTTTATTTTAAAAAAAATCAGTAAGATTACTGAGCCTCACACGTTGGGCGTTAAACTAGCAAAAATGAATTATCGAAATTGAAAATTAAATGACTAATTAACACTCACACTCATTCACTCATTAAATCTAATATTAAACTATTAAACAATAAAAAAATCCGACAAAAATACTCTATAACTAACACTAAAACTACCTTTGAACTGTGAATTTAAACTTTTTCCTCTTCTTATTTTACTTCCCGTCTTCACGCCTTAACAAACTCAAGTCCTTCCTCCTCTTATCAAACTCTACCTCCTGTCTTTACGCCTTAAGAGGGGCGTCGCGACAGGTATGCCAAACTACAAACACCAAAAATCCCCATTTTTATCTTTATCTTTTATCACTGTCTTTCTGCAATAATGAAGAGAGATAGATATCTTAAGACTTCAGTGAATCTCCTGTATCCTAGGTGGCGCTGCTAGTATTAAAATATAATATATTATTTGGGATATCTAAGGAATCTGAGAGAATAAATTTTCTTTATTTTCACGATTGGTCTTATCGCAGAGAGCGCTAATAATCCATTTGTCATGAGTTCGATACCGGCTTCAGCCACGACAGAAATATTATTTTTTATTTTTAGGAAATGTCATTTTTTTTGTTTACTATTTTTTTTCTAGCATCAAAATAGAGTTTATATTTTATAATTTAATTAATTTTCAATTATTTTCGAATAAATCCGTTTATTTTAATATGAATAGCGCTGCCACGCGACTAATCTCTCTAAATACATCAGATAGGAATGGAGCTCGGAAAATAATATTTCTAACATAACAAAAATATTTAAACATCAATGGATTCATACGAAAATTGAGAATTATATAAATGTATAATCTTTAAGGTGAAGCAAGAATTTTTTTAAAAAATGAATTAATAAATAATTGGCGGCCCCAAACGCAAAATGTTTTTATCAATATCTATTTGTTTAAACAATTGCAGAATACATGAGTTATCGACACAAAAAACTGCGTTCTATGAACAAAATGCAACATTGTAACCACAATAAATTATCTGCAAGTCCTTTTATAAAAAAAAATTGTTAATGTTGGAGCATTAATTTGTATATAACAATTGAACGGTTACAGATAAAAAATCGCTGCAAGTCTTAAACCATGGGTTATGATAAATTGTTCATGTTTCATCCCTTGAAATTTTTTTTGTCCGTGTCACCATTTTCGTTAAAAAGTCCAAAAAATAGGGTTGAGAAATTAAAATGCTCACAAACGATCGCTTTTAACAATGAAGACGGCTATTTATAAATTTTTTAATGTCACCATTGTATTCAGTGTGATTTTTCATATAAGAATAATATACAACAATAAACCTACTTTAAAATTTTACCCAAAAAACCAGTGACACGTATTTAGTATCCATTCTAAACTTTATACTTTATTTATTTACCGCAGCATCAGAACAGTGTCGAAAATACCTACCTAGATATTTCTTTATTATCAATATACGATATGAATTTATATGAAAAGCGTTTTTATATTACATTCCAAAATATTTTAAATGGAAAATATAATATGTACATTTATTTTAAAAAAGCTTTTTAGTCATTGATAATTTAGAGGTGCGGGCATTACGGCAACATTGGTGTGTTTTTTCATTACAGTTGTTAGTTTTTTGCCTGTTTGTCTTTGTTTTCGCTCTATCCGCTCTCTAATTCTGAAATAAAATAAGATAACACTACTAATTTTAATGATTAGACAAAGAGCGGCAGCAGTTCTTATTGTGTCTTCGAGCGGGGATTCTTTGAAAATGTTTGCAACTAATGTTTTGTGATTTTGGCGGTTTTTCCATCCGTTTTGTGACGTGATTTTACAATTTAGTTATTAGTCGTGATTTGGTTGGTCTCTGATTGAGTAGGCCACGCTAACGCATATTGCATTTTTGCTTTTATCTCCATTAGAGCTATATTATTACGGTACAAAAGTGGTGTGAAACGGACACAACAGTATTTTTAGGTTTTAGGTTTTAGATTCTGATTGTTTACCCTCCTCGGTGAAAAAGGACACCATTTTCATTTTTGTGAAAAAAGACACAATTTTTTTTTTTATTATTTTTTATATAGGGTAGGTTATTATCCAAAGATGCCTCGAAGTTCAAATAGAATACTTGCATTTATTAATCATTAATTTATTTCAGATTTTCAGTTCGACTACTTGCATTTATTAATCATAAATTTATTTCAGATTCTTAGTTCTAGTACTTGCATTTATTAATCATAAATTTATTTCAGATTTTCAGTTCGAGTACTTGCATTTATTAATCATAAATTTATTTCAGATTTTCAGTTCGACTACTTGCATTTATTAATCATAAATTTATTTCAGATTCTTAGTTCTAGTACTTGCATTTATTAATCATAAATTTATTTCAGATTTTCAGTTCGACTACTTGCATTTATTAATCATAAATTTATTTCAGATTTTCAGTTCGACTACTTGCATTTATTAATCATAAATTTATTTCAGATTTTCAGTTCGAGTACTTGCATTTATTAATCATAAATTTATTTCAGATTTTCAGTTCGACTACTTGCATTTATTAATCATAAATTTATTTCAGATTTTCAGTTCGACTACTTGCATTTATTAATCATAAATTTATTTCAGATTCTTAGTTCTAGTACTTGCATTTATTAATCATAAATTTATTTCAGATTTTCAGTTCGAGTACTTGCATTTATTAATCATAAATTTATTTCAGATTTTCAGTTCGAGTACTTGCATTCATTAATCATAAATTTATTTCAGATTTTCAGTTCGAGTACTTGCATTTATTAATCATAAATTTATTTCAGATTTTCAGTTCGACTACTTGCATTTATTAATCATAAATTTATTTCAGATTCTTATTTCTAGTACTTGCATTTATTAATCATAAATTTATTTCAGATTCAGGGGTGTGTAAAGTTAGCTCGCCTCCACGTGGTGCACCCTGGGTAACGCTAAAGAGCTAACAAACTTGGCAGCCGGACAATCTTTTGATCTCCCGGCTAAAGCACATGATGCCTGACGCGACATTTAATCCAACCATCCAACCATATGCAGTGATACGATAAATAAATAAATAAGTGCTAGTACTTGCATTTATTAATCATAAATTTATTTCAGATTTTTAGTTCTAATATACTTGCATGTATTAATCGTAAACTCATTTCTTTAATGTTAACTTTATTGTAAATTATTAAATATTATAAAATCATTTTTGTAAGAAAATAAATTGAATAATTAATAATTATTTCTTTATTTAAAAGTACCTAATTACAGTTATTCACTAAATCAAAAACAAAACAATACACTATGAAAAAACTGCATTGCTTTTTAGCAATGGACAAAAGACATAATAGCAAATAAAATGTGTAACAAACCTATATCAAGAGTCCCATGGATGGGTTAATATGTGAGACATACTGTAAATATTAATTTCTGCAAATGTCTGTGATTCCCAACTATGCAGACACTATTTTGAATGCACGAATAAAAATCACAAAAAACTGTTGAATTGCACATTCTCCATATTACTAATCACTAATTTTTCACATTGAATATGCATAAAAATTGAAGATTTTTTGAACAGCCTCTCGAGAATGGAATTTTTGTTCGTGGAAATATTTTTACCCGTTATAGCTTACACCTTGGAATAGGACATCTCCATTAATTGAAATACTTTAAACTGAAGAACTGGTTTTAGTTAATACTAATTTACTCATTAAAAAAAATTGCAAAACACGAATAAATTAGCCAACATAACCTAAAATGTCAGTTCTAAACATCTAAACTTTCTTCGTATTCGTAAAACTGGTTGCATACATCGTTCAAAATAAAACCAAAAAGCGCCACCGTCTCAAAGTGTCAGGCGGAAAACGCCTGAACTATGGAAAGAGAAAATCTTACTGGGATATAGGCAACTTACATAAAAAAAATTTTTCTGGAGAGTTAATCTCAAAAATTATAAAGTTTTGCGAATTGGTATTCTCGGAAATTAATTCTGTATCCTTCATTTAGGACATCTCCTTTTCACGTTAAAATTGGTGATCACAAATTGTCAAAACTGTCAAAAACACACCTCCACTAAATGGCTGATATCTTTTTTATTAATCCTTAAAATTGACTCAAAAAAGGAGATGTCCTATTCCAAGGTATAAGCTATAACGGGTATAAATATTTCCACAAACAAAAATTCCGTTCTCGAGATTAACTCTCCAAAAAATCGTCAAATTTTTATGCAAATTCAGTATTGCCAACTGAAAACGAGGTCGGCAGTGGCAAGGCCCCTCTTAACAAACTCTTCACTCAATCCTTCCAAGTACCATAAGATTAATCTTTTCTATACATTATACAAAAATTTTCTTCATCAATACAATTTCCTTCCTTATCCTTTTATCTTATCAAAAATTAAAACCTTTTGACATTTTTCTTTTCTATAAATCTCTCGAATCACCTGTCACTTTTTTTCGTTACCAGGTTACCTTCTATATACAAGGTGAGTTGCGAAAATTGTTTATTGGGTGATTATTTCATTGCAATATATATCAATTAAATGTAAATGTATCTTTTTTTTCCTGAATAAACATTATTATTATTAAAATCTTTCATAGTAAATACAAAACCTTTTAATGAAATTCAAAACACAAAAAATTAAATTTACAAAATTTTATATAGGAGAAACATCTAGACCTTTTCATTTTAGACTTAATGAACACCAATCGTACATTAAAAATAAACAATTCGAAAAATCCAAAATATCTGAACATGCATGGGATTTTGGTCATAATGGAATTCTTCAACTAGATTATTAAAAGAACCGAATAATTATAACTGCAAAGTTAAAGAAGCAGCATTGATATGCTTAAATAATAACGAATGTGTTTCTAATTGTTCGGTCGATATTTCAAAAAATTGGATGCCTATTTTACAAAAAGAGTTAATTGCATAAAGGATACCCTCTACATCGGGATAGTATCTTACATAAGTTTTTATCTGGTTTTTTCTTATGATAATATTAATAAGAAAACTTCATTTATGACGAAGTATAAATTCTCTTATAATATGCAAATGCGCTATCCTTTCAAAATTCGTTCCCAGAAACGTCACAAAAATATGATTGAAACAGATTTTGACATCTTCAATCTCAAAATCTATTCTGTATACTATGTTGATGTCGTATTTTTGCAAGATTATCAAGTGTTCTGTTTCTATAGTAAAGGACCCCGCAGTTTTTGATAGGAAAATGGCTTTCGGTGGATTTCTCTCAAACTTCGGAAATTTATTCTTTATCCCATCCCGATCAAAAGTGTTCACGGGCCCAACTCAATCCTATGTACATCGAGATATATGGGCATTTATCGGCAAGTTAGGCGTTCACCTCTTTACATTTATGGTTTATATGATGGATATATGTCATACACACACACACGCACACATTTAGCGTCTTTTAGAAGATTTTATTTTGATTTCTAAACTATTACTTAAGAATTTATTTTTTATTGACATTACATTTTTCATTTTTCAATCACTTTTTTGTTACCATGACTATGTCCGACATGGGCGTTTCATTAACAGGGTTAAACACAGCCAGTCACCTTGAAATAAATTAAAAAACTAAATAAATGTTCAATGGAGAAATATTTTTTGTAAGAGAACGCTTAACAATTAATATGTCCAGCACAAGCGTCACTTGTCGTTATCTCATCTAAACCCTACTCTTTTATACTCCTACAAGGGTTCCACGACTCGCATAGAGCAAAAATGTAGCATAATCATTATGTTTATAATTCTTATTTATTTATAGCACATGTGTTATTAATCATTATGTTTATAATTCTTATTTATTTATAGCACATGTGTTATTAATCTAACTACAATTTGGCGTAGTCTTTGGGAGATCAACTCGTCATATTTGTTTAAAATGAAGGATTAAAAAGGAACATACGAAAAAACATCTTGCCATCAGCGAAATAACAACGATGCTTATTTCAGCTCATTTTCATAGTGCCCCTATTAAAGTAACATGTATTTAACTCTATGTTCTATAATCTAGACATCTATCACTCGCGGTCCACCTTCAATCTAATAATCTTGTTGACGGATCTTTCTAACATGAATTATTAAAAAGGAACATGTGAAAAACCTAAGATGGTTTTTCACATGTTCATGGGGTACGATTGTGAAAGCTAATTTTTTTCACAACGAACAAATGTGCATTTCTTCGGCGTCTTCATCATCCACACCGGCACAAACATTGTTACCTCAATGTTCAGAAGCTGGCAACCTATCCAACCTTCTAGTGATTTCAGAAAAGTATTTTTATGTAAAAAAATTGTGTCTTCTTCATTGTTCTTTTGCGTTTTGTCTGAAAGTTTATTATTTTTTTTAGCAGTTTTTTGTGTAATTATGAGGGTTGGCATTTTTAAATTTTCCAGCTCATTTTTATAGTGCCCTTATATCCCTTCATACCCCACACCCATTATTCCGTCATGCCTCCCTCCCAAACTTCAAAAAGTTACACATATATGAAAAATAAATGTCAGCATTCTGCATTGAACGTATACTGTGAAATTGAATCTGGTGAGATTATATTATCAACAAAAAAGGACCATCCAGTCAAATCGGCGTTTTGTGCAAGATTTTCTTCCCCGTTGTTCAACAGACCAGTTTTCTAGTGTTTTCTGATAGAATGTTTGCTATCAGAATCCCTTGTTATATTTGTGGTGGTGCTCTACAGCCCAATGTTATGGTTCGGTTGAGCGGCGATCATAATGCTGCCAAGCAAGAGATAGCCATTAATAGACGCGCAGATATTGGTGGACAACCTACAGTCATTGATGACAATAGTCGAATCTGCAACATTGATATTGTGCATGAAATCCAAGTGATGGAGAATGACCCAGGCAGCTTAAGACTGAATGTTCTCACTCTTGCCTTGTTTGTAATGCAATGAATGATATGATAAGACTATCCACCGAGGCCATATACGGTTTATACGTACTCACCGAGCCATGGTGGGTTGCCGATATTATGAACCACTTGATTTTCTTGGGAATCGAACCCGGGTCGTCCCGTTGAGAAGTGTATATGCTAACGCTGAGCCATGGCACCCTCTGCAGGTTAAGATGATGACTAACCGTGTCAAATGCAGATCCACAAACAGGGCTTGCTTTCATTAAGTGATTCACTTAGGTACTTGTGAAGTTAGGACACTAACGGCGTTTTGTGTGGATGTTTTCTATCTAAAACCAAACTGTTCTTTTGAGAGTATTTCATATTTGTTTAGGTATGAAACTAATCTATTTTTAGAGAGACGCTAAATGTGTGCGTGTATGTGTATCGGGGTGTGTATGACATATATCCATCATATAAACCATAAACGTAAAGAGGTGAACGCCTAACTTGCCGATAAATGCGCATATATCGAGTTCCCCCTAATCATTTTAAACTTGCGCTAGCTCGAAATCTGTACATAGGATTGAGTTGGGCCCGTGAACACTTTTGATCGGGATGGGATGAAGAATAAATTTCCGAAGTTTGAGAGAAATCCACCGAAAGCCATTTTCCTATCAAAAACTGCGGGGTCCTTTATTTATTTTGTTATGTCATTTTGATAACAGCTTTCGCTAGGAAAGCCGAAACGTCAATTAGAAATCTTTTTTAACCACTAAGTGGTTTTAATCCAGTGAAGAGAGATCTTGAGTTTTGTAAAGATCGATTTACTCGTCGTGCTTCACAACATGGTATATTCGAAAATTTGGAAATCTGAAATGTTTGAAAATCGTTATGGGATTAGAATACTGTTTAAATAAAGTTTTCCCTTTTGGGATTAAGACAGGATATTCTGAATATATTTTTATTAAGGAAGAACAACATATATAAATTTCTGTACATAATTTATCATTATTTACAAAACAAAAGAATACATAAAAATTCTTTGGTGAAGTTATACAATAAAATAAACAATATCATAACAGTAAAAAAGATACAGATATTAAATAAATAATCATGAGTAATAATAACGAACAAATTAGACAAATAGTCAGAGAAGAAAAAGAAGCCACTTTTTAAGAAGTTTCATTTCAAAAAATTTTACTACGAGGTAAAAATACGTTATTTCTTTCGATAGTCTCAGTTACATCACAAATGTTAGGACTACAACGAGTCAAATGCAAATTGTTCCGTTAAGATTGTTAATTTCACATATTAATAATATAAAAATCAAATTAAAGGATATCGAGCCCAACCTAAACTAATATCACTGCTCTGGAGGAAAATTGCTAATCTAAAACTAATATCACTCGTGTTATCTGCAGAAATGAATTGCGGATCGGAACTTGTACGCAGAGGAATTTACAATCCCTACATAAGGATCACTTTTCCGCGGTATAAATTTTGTTACTTTTTTATAAATTTTTTTTTCCTGATGATCAATAAATCCTATTTTTAATGGCCCAATTTCCGTTTAGCTTTAAGTATCTTAACTGAAATATTTATGAAAGTAAGAGAACATTTTATACTAAAATTGAAAAAAAAAAAAAACAAAATTTTTTTATATGATAAATACTTAATTGGAATAAAGCTAGTCCAGTATACCTTATTTATTTTAGAGAGGCAGTAACGCAATTTCTAGTTATTTCTGTTGTCGCTCTTTTCGAAAAAAAATAAAATTGTGATTATATAGATTCGAGGTCCCTCTTTCACGTGATCACTATATGAAAGCCAAGGGAGGTGTGGAGGGGGGGGGGGGGGGTAAATTAACATGTAAAGATATGGAAAATCAGTTTTTCGTACGTAGCTCGCTGAGTTTTATTCGGATCGAAACGACTTCTGTTTAATTTTCAAACAAATTAAACATATAAACCCATTCAACCGGCAACATCGCACCAAACATTTACATTTGGAAACAGCGCTCAGACCAAATAGTTTTTTTTCTAGTTTTTTCCCATTACGCTACGGCTGACACGTAGGCCAATATTTACCGCGCAGAATCTATAACGAACTTTCTAGGCTTATGCTACAGGAGTCACGTCCGCCCTGAAATTCATAATGACGTAATTTGAGTTAATCTTTGTCTTTTCAAGCGGGAGAGAGAGACAGACATAGAAAACTTACATACCTAACAATCTTTCTAGAAACAATCGCGAACCGGAAGGGGAGATTTTGAAGCGACTGAGCTTCGAGAATTTAAACAGTGTTCATTTATCACTCACTCATATCGCACGCAAAATATTTTCTGACTGATGCGGTCTTTTTAATTCTTTACCTATGTGCTAGTGTTTGTTAAGCACATATGGTACTTATAATAATTTGTTCATTGATTACCAGTTAATGTAATCCTTTGTTACGTTGTTGTTATTTATTTATTGAACTTAAAATAAACCGTTAAATAACAGTGTTAGTTGTTTTTGTCCAATGGAGTTGGGAAGATAAAGATATACAGTCCATTTTAAGAATACCACGATGCAGTTTAAAAAGGCGATGATAACACATCGGTCGTCCTGGGAAACTGGCACAACATAGGGTTTATTCCAGAACCCTCAACAACTTCTATATTGAGACGAGCACAACTTTGAAACGACACCACCGGTATTAATTTGAACTCCACGCAAAGCATAATTTTGTTTGTTTACCTGCAGTCGAACGTGTGTTTTGATTTTGTATTTCGTGTATTTTGCTGTTATTTGTTAGTTAAAAGTTAAAAATACCCAATAAAAATAATACAAACTATTGCGTTTATGGGTATACCTCTATGAAATCTAAAAATCCGGAATTACACTTCCATTATGATCCACCCAAGAAGCAACAAAAAAGGTGTCATTGAGGAAGTTGATTGTCCTAAATTCCGGGACAAGTGTAATTAATTTTAAATTTGAAGATTATATTACAAAATCAGGTAAGATAAAGATTAGCATTTCTGAGATTATTTCTTGATTACTACTGAAATGTTTGCAGGAATTCTTTCAAATAAAATAGCACCCAAGTAATGCAAAAAGGGTGTACCATCACATCATTTGCCCAGTAATAAGCCACTTTATATTAAAACCATTAAATGTGCAAGGAATGATGGTTAGTTAGAAGACAGCAAAGTGTTGCCTATAAACTAAGTAAACTTGTCCTTACAAATTGTCGAAACTGTACAGTTGTAATTTTATATATGTAAACATCATTGCTGATATTTCAACTTATCATTTTTCTAAAGGTAATATTAAGTAAAATAAAACCTTTATCACATCATAATTTTAAAAATACCATTATTATGTTCCCCTCTTGTACATGGTGGCCAAATAAGAATGCGAGGTGCTGTATCTGGGAAACTATCCATCGTAGAGGCTTGCGGAAAAAAAAGTTATTACTAAAACGGCCAAGAGAAAAACCTGGAAAATATTTTCAAGTTTCTGAAATTTCCACTAGGGGGCGTAACTGCAATCTTGAATCTAAGAAAGTGAATTCCGCTATATTAACCTAACAAAAAAATACCTGATCTTTAAAGTAGAGGATAATCTGAATTTTTTTTGTTTAACAATTTTTGCTGTATCTCTAAAAATAAAGTGGTGGGGGGTATTCAAAGGTTTCAGTAAAAAATACCCTGTATATTCAAAACGGCTGAGTCGATTTTAACAAACTTGGGCTAGTTGAAAAGAGCCATTCTTGGACTACAAATGTTATAATATTTGAAGTTTTGTTAGTTTCACATGTCGCCGCTAGATGGCTTTTTTTTTCGACATTTCGACAGAAATGGTTAATATTCTCAAAAGAATTAAATACATTGGTATGATTTCTTTTTCATGAAAAAGTAGCTAAATGTTGCCTAAACAAGCTCGTGAAAACTCCATCTCGATATCTTGTTCCTAACCTAAAATTTAGACCAAAGATAATTTTATACGGAAATCCCTTAAATTTTTATTTTTTAAACTAATTAATTCCTTTTATGATGTAAGTTGTGGTCCTAAAAAGGACCGATTTAAAAAAGAAAGGTTTTTAATGCCCCCGTAAATGCTCTAAATGCTGACTATCATGCTCTATGCATTACTGAAGCCTCTCATGGGTAGACAAAACTGAAGCTTCAATTTTGGCTCTCCGTATGTTACGTAACGCATTACGAATCCATTTTTTCATATCTTTCTAGTCGTAGGTTGAGTTTGAAAATCAAGACAAGTTAAGTCTGGTGATCGCGCAGGCCATGGAAACAGACTGCCTCTTCCAATCCGCGCTGTTGTAATACTGCAATAATATGCTCTCGCACAATAATAGCATAATGTGCTGGGCAACCATCCAACTGCAAAAACAAGTTTTGACATATTTCCAGTGGCACATCTTCCAACAACAACGGTAATTTAATGGCCAAAAAGTCAAGAAAGATATTGCCGCTTAGGGATTGCTCGAAAAAATATGGCCCAATAATTCTGCCTCCCAGTATGCCACACCACATATTTAAACTCCAACGTCCTTGGTGCTGAACTTCACGCAACCAGTGCGGATTTTTTGCAGACCAATAATGCATATTGTGCAGATTTTAAAGATGACTTCATCGGTCCAAAGAATTTGAAATAAAAATTCTCCTCTATTGTGCGAGAGCATATTAATGCAGTGTTACAACAGCTGTGGATTGGAAGAGGAAGTCTGTTTTCATGGCCTGCGCGATCACCAGACTTAACTTGTCTTGATTTTCAGACTCAACCTACGACCAGAGAGATATGGAAAACCGGATTCGTAATGCATTACGTAACATACCGAGAGCCGAAATTGAACCTGCAGTTTTGTCTACCCATAAGAGGCTTCAGCAATGCATAGAGCGAGATGGTCAGCATTTAGAGCATTTACGGGGGCATTAAAAACCTTTCTTTTTTAAATCGGTCCTTTTTAGGGCCACAACTTACATAATAAAAGGAATTAATTAGTTTAAAAAATAAAAATTTAAGTGTTTTCAGTATAAAATTTTCTTTGGCCTAAATTTTAGGTTAGGAACAAGATATCGAGATGGGGTTTTCGCGAGCGTGTTAGGCAACATTTAGCTACTTTTTCATGAAAAAGAAATCATACCAACACATTTAATTCTTTTGAGAAAATTAACCATTTCTGTCGAAATGTCGAAAAAATCCATCTAGCGGCGGCATGTGAAACTAACAAAACTTCAAATATTATAACATTTGTAGCCTAAGAATAGCTCTTTTCAACTAGCCCAAGTTTGTTAAAATCGGCTCAGCCGTTTCGAATATACAGGGTATTTTTTACTGAAACTTTTGAATACCCCCCACCACTTTATTTTTAGAGATACTGCAAAAATTGTTAAACAAAAAAGGTTCAGATTATCCTCTACTTTAAAGATCATGTATTTTTTTGTTAGGTTAATATAGCGGAATTCACAGATTCAAGATTGCAGTTACGCCCCCTAGCGGTCATTTCAGAAACTTAAAAATATTTTCCAGGTTTTATCTTGGCCGTTTTAGTAATAACTTTTTTTTCTTCCGCAAGCCTCTACGATTGATAGTTTCCCAGATACAGTACCTCGCATCCTTATTTGGTCACCCTGTACTTTATTTTATATTTAGAAGTCGTTTCGATCCGAATAAAACTCAGCGAGCTACGTGCGAAAAACCGATTTTCCATATCTTTACATGTTAATTTACCCCGCCTCCACGCTTCTCTTAGCTTTCATATAGTGATCACGTGAAAGAGGGACCTCGAATCTATGAAATCACAAAAAAAGATTTTCGAAAAGAACAACTTCGTTTATCGGATTTTTTTCCGCCAGATCGACTCCACTATATAATATATTGTAATGCAATTCGATTGAATAATAGACTGAAAATGATTTGTCAAATAGAGCGTATTTTAAAAAAAAGTTTGTCATATTTCAAGTGCGTATATTTATAATCTTTCAGTCCATTATATACCTCCTATAAATAATAAAATTTTTGTCTTACTCTCACTAGGTGACAGATCCAACCTGTAAGTTTGCAAAAAATGGGAGTATTTTCGGCAATTCTCAATCGATTTTTAAAACCAAATAGTGGTTGGAATAATGTAAATATACGCACTTGAAATATGACAAACTTAATTTTTTTCAAAATTTGTTAACATACGCTGTATTTGACGGATCATTTTCAGCCTATTATTCACTCGAATTGCATAACAATATAAATATCATTGGAAGCAAAATTTAATGCTCTACAATTTTGTTTTCGACGGAACGCTTCGTTATTTAGTTATTTGCGAAAAACTAAAAAAAAAAACTGCAAAAAATTTGTGGTTTTTCCCAAGCGCTTGGTTTTTCACTACTAGCCACAACATACAGGGTGATTCATTAGTGCGATAAAATCCAATATCTTCTAAATCATTAAAGGTATAAAAACAAAATTTTGAAAGATTGTAGCCAGCCTTAGGGCTCATATTTTAAAATTAGTTGCAATTGTACAAGGTGTTCCAGAACACCGTGCCAGATCAAAGGTACATTTTTTTAAATGGGACACCCTGTATATTACTTTAAATTTGAATTCTCCTTGACTTCACAATTGTAACAATATGAAGTTGTAATAAGTTATACAGGGTATTTAAAAAGTTATGACCACTTTTTCATGAGAATCGTAATAAGTTCAACGCTCTGTATCCTTTAAACAAAACAAATACAAATTAATCTTTTACATTTATACGACTCTGATGGTCGTCTAGTTTAATAATTCACTAGATCTCCTTCCATATTTTGAAAACCGTATACAGGGCGAGTTCAAACTCGAATACATCATTTTCACACCATTTTTAAATGGATCACCCTGTATTTTATGTCGGCAACTGAAAGCTATTTTACTATACTTTAAGTTTTATTGAGTATTCCCTATACCCAAATGAAATAGTTTTTGAGATATTTCAAATTTATTATTAAAAATTGTACTTCCATTAAAAACGACTTTAAAAACCACCAAGTATACAGAATTTATTTACATCAATTAACTTATAAATACCCTTAAATTAATAAACAATCATATATAAATTTTTTTTTCTGGGGTTATGTTAAAGACCAGGTGTACAAAGTCCCTGTCACTACACGAGATGATATGAAAGAGAGAATAAGGCAAGGCTTTTCGAAGTGTTAATGTGCAAATGCTTTTAAACGTAAGTCGATCTTTTGACGACCCTCTTCAACACTGCATCGATGTAGAGGGTGGTCTCTTTGAGCATCTGTTATAATTTTAGATATGATTGTTTATTAATTTATAAGTTAATTGATGTAAATAAATTCTGTATACTTAGGTGGTTTTTAAAGTCGTTTTTAATGGAAGTACAATTTTTAATAATAAATTTGAAATATCTCAAAAACTATTTCATTTGGGCATAGGGAATACTCAATAAAACTTAAAGTATAGTAAAATAGCTTTTAGTTGCCGACATAAAATACAGGGTGATCCATTTAAAAATGGTGTGAAAATGATGTATTCGAGTTTGGACTCGCCCTGTATACGGTTTTCAAAATATGGAAGGAGGTCTAGTGAATTATTAAACTAGACGACCATCACAGTCGTATGAATGTAAAAGATTAATTTGCATTTGTATTGTTTAAAAGATGCAGAGCGTTGAACTCATTACGATTCTCATGAAAAAGTGGTCAGAACTTTTTAAATACCCTGTATAACTTATTACAACTTCATATTGTTGCAATTGCGAAGTCAAGCAGAATTCAAATTTAAAGTAATATACAGGGTGTCCCATTTAAAAAAATGTACCTTTGATCTGGCGCGGTGTTCTGGAACACCCTGTACAATTGCAACTAATATTAAAATATGAGCCTTAAGGCCGGCTACAATCTTGCAAAATTTTGTTTTTATACCTTTAATGATTTAGAAGATATTGGCCTTTATCGCACTAATGAATCACCCTGTATACAAGATGAAAAAAAAATCAAATACCTGACCTTTTGCTTAGTAAGACGTATATCTGGACTATACATGTATGAAATCAAGGAGTGATATCAAAGGAGGTGGATAAATAGTGGCCGATTTTCGTCTACTTGCACATGAAAAGACAGTGTCTTCTTCTGTTTTTATTTATAGTTATGTGCCTTCTATGTTTACATAAGATTTGTACGAGAAGTTAAAAATATTGAAGACTGCAAAATTATTGCCGAATGAATAAAGAATCTAATCATTAAAAACAAGTGAATCAAGAAAATAAATGTATTCTGACTCAAATGACAGACGTTCATCTTCAAGTTGAGATAATTAACTCTTTATTGAATTATACAAATTCAATCTTATATCCAAATAGTTATAGGAAATTATCACTTGTAATCTCCCTAGAGCTTGAATTACTATCGGAAATATTTCCGAAAGCATCAACTTTTTAAAAAAAAATCATGCTTGAGGAGATATTTCCGGATAGCAATTCAAGATTGTGGGAGATTCGGTAAGAAAATTTCACACCAAAGTAATATAAAAAATTATAACATGACATTTCTCCCAGAGGGAGAGTTGATGAAAATTTGTATTACTCATACAGCACGCGCCAGCTACGAAGAAGTTGCGCAGATCCGTGCGTGGTTATTAAACGCCACTGATCGCTTGAAGGGCGGGTTCAAAACAGTCATAAATGCGCGGGTTTACCTCATCCTAGTTGGCGCGTGATGTACCATCCATCAAACATGAAAACCAATTTAATCACTGCTTTAAAAAACAGAGTTTTTCATTTAACACATCCTTCTTTCCGATTGGAATGTCTTAAAGGATTAAAAACTATATTGATAGAAAATTCATATCCATTTAAATTAATTAACACCATTCTTTTTAATTTTGAACAGCAACGTATAGATAATTACATTCTAAGAAGTGAAAGCCAGCATGTCGACGGAAACAGCTTAAATAATATCAATAATGAACCACCTTCTCAACTAACCCCTTTCACTTACAGAACCTTACCTTAGATTGAAGAATTAACACCAAAACGCATCAACATTTTTAAATCAGAAAATCAATCTAAGAATTGTTAGAAAAAATACTAAAACTATTTACAACCTTTTTACCAAAACTAAAACCCCTCTTACAAAATTAGAAAGTTCGAACGTCATTTATAGTATTCCTTGTTTGAATTGTGATCAAGTCTACATGGGACAAACAGGGAGAACTTTGACTGGTCCGTCCCATACAATTAAAAAAAAAAAAACACTTGTGTTCTGGCGGAACACACCTTAAAGAACGGACATTTTGGTAATTTCAAAAATCCGACAATTTTAACAATTAATCATCAACCTAATTGAATGAATAAACGTTCTGATATTACAAATCTGTTCAAAATTTTATTGCGTCATTTCTTATCGTCTCATGAAAGTTTGTACATGTGAGGATTCCAATGGCGGCTGATGTAAAAAATTGTGCAAATTTTATTATTAACTGATTTCTAATTTTAATGTGTTTTTAACAAACTGTTTTGTAAATTTCGACTATGAAGTGCATCCAGTTCTTTTATCATTGCAACCTCGTGTTAGTAAGTTTTTTTAATCTTAAAGAATCACGTTTTTTATAACAAGCTTTTCTTGTAGATGTCTTGAAAATGAAAATAAAATTTTTCGAAAGCTCGACTAATTAACAGAGTTTTTTCTTTAATTGGTGGCCTTTCCCCTAATTGACTGCAACCTCAAGGAAAACAACTTTAAATTGTATTTCCTAAACATAGTTTTCTATATACAGGGTATTCGGAGATAAAACCGACAAAACTTATGGGGTTATAGGGACTGCAAATATGATTGCAAAATGCCATATACAAATGTCCAAAACGGCTTCGTACAAAGTGATTTGTGAATTTAGACAAAAAATTCAATCCGTCATATTAAATACAGGGAATAGCCGATTTGGTTTAAAGGAGGAAGCACACTTTTAAATGGGATTTCCAACAATGTACGAATTTTAGTATATTGTAGATATCGACCTTCTGATCAAAATGTCTCATGGGTCCAAAGAGATCCTATGACTAGTTTCAGAGAAAAATACTATAAAGGTTGGTATTTTCTTTAAAAAAGTGATACAAGCAAGTTAATTTGATCTTGGGCGGCTGTGTCGGATGTCATATGCCGATTTTTTATGTACAGGGGTACTCATAAGTATATTATTAATACTATTTATTTTCACACTCTCAACAAAAAACTGACAAAGTCAACTTGCAAATATTTTTTAATTATTCTAGAATAAAACGTAAATAATATTATACACCTACCTACAGGCGTAAATTGAAAAATAACAACAATAGGGTATGTAAAACTTAATTTAAATATTTTAAATAATTTTTGGTAAGACATTTTCTTCCGCGGGGATAGTAGGTATACGCTGCCACATTTGCAGTGTTGTTTGGTATTTAAGTTATGCCCGACATCAAGCAGTGGTCAGGTCAATATCCAAACTGCAGTGGTTTAGAGTGTGTTGAAGATGTTGGTAATCCCTGTAACGGTTTCATTTTTCCCTAGATTCTAAATTATTTTTTGGATGTCCCTGGTATCAATCCTTTTTTTTCATTTTGACAGTAGTGACTGACGTTAGGAATGGATGACAATTCCTAACTGTTCTAGCTTATTGTAATTTTGCGTTTTACTCCAATATATCCACCGTTTTAGTTTTAAAAGGGTATTTAATTTTTGGTATGCGTTAATATTTAGATTTTATAGTAAAAATTGTAAAACGAACGTTGACGACAAGTTCGTTTGTATTTTGATTTGGATCTTTTGGAAAGTCGGTAATGTAGATTTTATTTTCGAGTTGCTATTAGGATTGGTCCTAAAGGTCACATGACTGACGCCAAATTTTCCAATTGGTTACGGAAATTCAGAGATTTGGGGAGGATGCGCGGTTTTTGTTTTAGGAAAGTTTGTTGTTGAAGAACAGCTTTAAAATTTAGACAAGCGTCGGATTATTTTTTTCATTTGGAAGAAGCACTTATATAGTGGCAAATTGCCATCCCTAAGTTGTTTGGGGGATTAAAAGTGCCATTCTATCTGCGAACAAATTGTAGGCGACATTTTGGTGTGTTATATACTGTTAAGTATTGGGATAATCGCCTTTGTTCGCTCGACTGTCGTCGGATTATTGGAAGAATTTGCCGTACTTGTAAGACAACTCTACTGCCTAGCTGATTTCTGTTGACTATTGGAAAATTTGATTTGGATTTTATTATTTGGAAACTTTATTTTGGATTTGGTCTACTAGAAATTACTTTGATTTAGATTTGGAATATAGAAGATTTTAGAAGACAAACGGTTTGATAAATTTATTTTTTGTATTCTTTCGTCAATGTTTTGCTGAGTTGCGTTTTTGTAGTTTTCTTTGTATCGCCCTTAATTTTAAGTATTTTATTATTCCATTCAGCATTGGTACCACGGCTAAATGAGAACGTTTCTGTTTAGTTAGTTGTTTTTGAACCATATTTTTTTGTTTTTGAAATTGCCATTTAAACATTTTTATATTTAATTTTCGCACTGTTATATATATTTAATTATTTGTTTGGGATTGGGGTTATTTGTTTTAATAAATCGGTGATATATTGGAGTTTTGTCTTGCATTTACTCCTTTTGTTGATTTTCAGAGGTAAATTAGGTCAGATAAGCTAATTTAAATCAACTGGCGCCTCCCGAGCACTTAAAAAAAAGTAAGTTTTCGATCAATATTAAAAATTGGAACCACGACCGTCTCCACTACAGAGCTACGCCGATAGGCATAAGGTTGAGATCGACAACCCACCTTTATATGTAGCCCTATATTGTTTTATAGGCGTATAGGGTGTTACATCCCCACGAAAACGAAGAAAATGTTTTACTAGAAATTATTTAAAAACATTTAAATTAAGTTGTATCTTATTAAATATTTAAATTAAGTTGTACATACGATATTTACCTATAAGGAGGTATATAAAATTATTTTCGTTTTATTCTAGAATAATTAAAAAATATTTGCAAGGTGAGGTTGAACTTTGTCAGTTTTTTGTTCAGAGTATGGAAATAAATACTTAGTATTAATATTACTTATGAGTACACCCGGTACATAAAAAATCGACACTTGACATCTGTTCCGTAAATATTCTAAAACGTGGCAACGTTGCTTATTCATATAAAAGAGTAAGCCTTATTAGTATTTTTGTACGGAGAGTATGTGGAATGAAGTAAAATTTTAGTTTTAATGAAAGTAACCAGTGGTGTAACGTTTATTTCGTTCCAGGTTGTATATTTTTATTGATAAGTCGTATTTCGACAAAACGTTCCATTGTCTGTGAAACAATTCCCCAGTTCGTCTCGTGTTCGTTCGTGTACAACTCGATATCGCATGAACCGTTCGATATCTAAATATCGATTGTGGTTCCGATTGACAGCTTTCGGTCGACGACGTCGAATCTGAATAACTATAAATTAATTGGTTTATCCTAAATTCAGTCTTTCTGGTGCATCAATAAAATCAATCATCCTAACCTAAATAGTGTGAAGTCAGATGTTAGTTTTCTTTTTGTGCTAATTGCTATTTGGTGACAAAGGTTCGTATTTTACAATAATTTATTAGTAATTAAATTGCTTAGTAAATTAAATCAAATCGCTTATAAGGTGTAGCTAGAATCATTTTTATCTTTAGGCATGTGTATATTTTTTAGAAAATTAGTTTTTTTTA
Source organism: Crepidodera aurea (assembly GCA_949320105.2). Classification (NCBI taxonomy): domain Eukaryota; kingdom Metazoa; phylum Arthropoda; class Insecta; order Coleoptera; family Chrysomelidae; genus Crepidodera; species Crepidodera aurea. The sequence continues at coordinate 76,840,340 of OX439474.1, read as the reverse complement.
ACATTTTTTTTATCTCAAAGTTTTTCCATCTTTTACAACGTTCGGAAAAATACTATTGCAAATCTTAACGCCAATCGTATTTTTTAATTAAATTGTTAATTATCTGGAAACTTTTTTGTTCATTTCTTCACCATATATTTTACATTTGTTAACACGTGCTAAAAGATGGAAAGACTTTATTTTTTGTATTAATTATTGATGTGGTGCTTTTTCGTTTCAAAAGGAGACCCGGGCCGATTAACAAAGGAGACCTGGGCCGAGTAAAAAAAAAGGAGACCCGAGCAGATTAAGAAAGGCGATCCAGTGGGGTACCGTCGTAAAGGAGACCCGAGCCGATTAGTAAAGGAGTCCCGCAGGTTAATAAAGGAGATCTAGTGGGGTACCGTTTTAAAGGAGACCGTCCAGTCTATAACGAAGTTCTAAAGAATATCCCGTGCTGTTTTAAAAAGAGCTTCAAGAAGTTCCAGCAACTCTCAATGGAGTCCTCCAGACGCTTCCTTCTCCTCGCACCAGCGGTCTCGACCGTCTAACCAAAGATAAGTGTCATCCGACACCTACAACTTTGCCAGAAGCCCTCACGTCAATGTTAAATCTTAAATTAAAATATTGTTCTGTTTGTGCTTTCCATATCAAACACTCATTTTAATAAATTTCACTTACTTAAATTATTTTCAGTGTTTTTATTTTTCGCTCTCAATTATACTTGAACTAACCTCGTGGCGCCCCTAATTCGGTTAGTGAACACTTTTAAAAGTCTTTTTAATTAAAGACTATGCCACTAACTCGCTAGTAAGGTTCTAAGACAAATCTACGGCGCAAGCTTATTTTTTTTCTTCTGGTATTGAGCTAGCCAGGGTAACTTCACCTAACGTTTTAAAAAGTATCTACGTTAAAACGTTACAGTGGTTTAAGATTTTCGGGGTCGGATCGTGATAAGTTCTTGATTATTAAAAACAGGCATTTTTTTCCTTCTCCTTTTCATCCCCTCCTATCCAGCCTAGCCAGACGAATCAACAGATTACAAATTTGGGGTAAGTTGAAAATTCTTTAACTTTTTTTTGGAATATTTTCAACATCACTTTTTTAAAGAAAATACCAACCTTTATAGTATTTTTCATTTAATACGTGTTTTTCAAGATACCCCTTACCCGTCGCTGTATCTCGGAAACTGGTCATAGGATCTCTTTGGGCGCATGAGACATTTTGATCAAAAGGTCGATATCTACAATATACTAAAATTCGTACATTGTTGGAAATCCCTCCTCCTTTGGTACATGAATTAAACTAAAAATAAAACAAGTAGCCCTTTGAACGAAACCAATATCAAGACCGAAATATTATTTTTTGTCCATGTTAAGTTCTTGTAGGGATAACTCATCCTGTATAATAGTTATGAAAAATCTGAGCTGAGATTCAAAATAAACGGAAAAAATCCTACAGGAACTTGTTAAAAAAATTTCTGGCGCCATTTAAGTTATTCTGTAATAAATTATTATTTTCAATTTTTTCACTCAAGAAATTAATTGTCGGATAAAGTACCATATTTGGGCAGACGAAAACGCACATGCCATTGTTCAAAAAAACTGTTAATACAGATTCCATGTCAATGTATGGTGTGTGTTGTGTGCAACGCTAAAAACCCACTATGTCAGAATGTCTTGTCACTTGTCGTAGTAGTAGTAGAAGTAGATGAAGCGTTCAGAAAAGGTTAAGTTTGTTTTATCTTCTCTAAAGTTAATAAAAGGAAAAATAATAAAGGAAGTTTTATTGAAAATATAATAATAAGAAGGAGCATTGAATATTCAATTGCAAAATATATAAAATCTTTAATAATCATTTATTGGACCTCACGTACATGACGGTCGATTAACTGGTGATGTTTACCTAAATTTTTTGACCAATATTTTACCGGATCTATTGCAAGGTTTAAATACCCGTGGTATGTGGTTTCAGCATGATGGTGATCCACTGATTTAACACCTCTGACTTCTATTTATGGGGTCATTTCAGAAGTGTATAGTAAAGAAATTAGAAACAGAGAACATTTATTAGAAAAAATTACTGCTGCATGTAATAGTATTAGAAATAAACCTCAGATAATTCGAAAGTCAGTGAAACATCTAGTGGCATGCTCTCAAAAATGTATTTATGCGGGAGGGCTTCAATTTGAAAATTTATTTTAACATTAGTAAAAGTTTTTTACGAATTCGTTTTTTTATGTTTATTACAAAAAATTATTGTGCGTTGTGTTGTATTTTCATAAATTCAAATTTAAGCAAATATAATTTACAAAAAATTCAGTCCAGTCCGTTTTTAACAAGTACCTATATGATGTTTTTAGTAGATTTCGAATGTGCAATTAGATTATTGATAATTGTTATGCTCGGTCAGTTATTCTTACAAGAACTTAACATAAAAAAGACTCATTCCGGCCCTGATACGAATTTATTCTTAATTTTTTTGGTTATGAGAGTATTTTATAAAATTTTACTAAAAACTAATTTAAGAGAATAATAATATTTATATCTTGGTTTCGTAAATATTTATTATATTAACCCATTTTTGATGGTACTTTATCCGACAATTAATTTCTTGAGTGAAAAAATTGAAAATAATAATTTATTACAGAATAACTTAAATGGCGCTAGAAATTTTTTTAACAAGTTCCTGTAGGATTTTTTCCGTAGATTTTGAATCTGATCTCAGATTTTTCATAACTATTATACAGGGTGAGTTATCCTTACAAGAACTTAACATGGACAAAAAAGAATATTCCGATGTTCATATTGGTTTCGTTCAAAGGGCTACTTGTTAAGCCCTTTTAGTTTAATTCATGTACCAAATTTAAACCAAACCTATTAAACCTATTTCCTGTATTTAATATGGCGGATTAAATTTTTTGTCGTAATTCACAAATCACTCTATATGTTATAGTATGGTTCACAAGTGCCATTTCCCTCGAAACCTGATCGCCACTACCGAAAATTATGATTTTAGGCTCATTCGATTCGGAATGACATCTAGAACGTTCTATCAAAATTCCAAAAGGGGCTGAAAAAAAAATGCAAAAGTTATAAACAATTAAGTAAAATAAAAAATAAGGGTTTGGTTTTTTTGAAATATTTCAAAAACTATTTGAGATAATCGAAATTTGGAAAAAGATCCTTAAAGAGCAGGAAATTTCCTAAAAAAAAGTCCTACCTCCCGGAACTGTACCAACAACCCTTATAATTTTAATTAAGCGGCGAAAATAACGATAAAAACGCGTAGTTCGGCTGCCGCGTGCATCGCCCCAATCTGACACGTGAACTAAAAAAATTATTTTAATTGATTAAATATTAATATTAAGGAATAAAAAAATTTGGGTACTAAGTAGACATATCAATAAACAATAATCCGTCAACAAAAAATTTTTATCACAATTTTTTTATTAGTTATGCTTTTGTTAATTAGTTTAGTTAACATTAAAATGGTGAAAATTAACTAATTAACAAAAGCATAACTAATAAAAAAATTGTGATAAAAATTTTTTGTTGACGGATTATTGTTTATTGATATGTTTACTTAGTACCCAAATTTTTTTTTTCCTTAATATTAATATTTAATCGGCTAAAATAATTTTTTTAGTTCACGTGTCAGATTGGGGCGATGCACGCGGCAGCCGAACTACGCGTTTTTACCGTTATTTTCGCCGCTTAATTAAAATTATAAGGGTTGTTGGTACAGTTCCGGGAGGTAGGACTTTTTTTTAGGAAATTTCCTGCTCTTTAAGGATATTTTTTCAAATTTCGATTACCTCAAATAGTTTTTGAAATATTTAAAAAAAAACCAAACCCTTATTTTTTATTTTACCTAATTGTTTATAACTTTTGCATTTTTTTTCAGCCCCTTTTGGAATTTTGATAGAAGGTTCTTGATGCCATTCCGAATCGAATGAGCCCAAAATCATAATTTTCGGTAGTGGCGATCAGGTTTCGAGGGAAATGGCACTTGTGAACCAGACTATTAGAAACGAAACGGTTTTGGACATTTGTATATGGCATTTTGCAATCAAATTGGCAGTCCCTATAACCCCATAAGTTTTGTCGGTTTTATCTTGGACACCCGTATATATACAGGGTGGGCTAAATTTCTGACCTCGTTGTGGTAAGAGATAAAACTTTCAATTTTTGTGTGAGCTAATACAGTTACCGGGTACACATTTTGAAAATAGTTTAGATTAAACAGGGTGTTTCAAAAAATCGTGGCAGCACAAACTTACATTTTTTTAAATAGAACATACTATATTTTATTCCAGAATCGAAAAGATCTCATCGAGAGCGTTAAAAAAATATAGCATATTAATATATTATAAGGGTGTTTCAAAAAGATATGGCCAATTATTAGCAAAAATGACCCCATCTTTGACATTCTGTAAAACAGTAAATCAAAATAAATCAACAGGTCTTTGTATTCAAATGTCATTCTCATATCGTTGGCTGTGCTCACTATTAATTACTTTCTTCATCTGTGGCTTCTTTAACACAGGGTGAAACAGAACTCAAATCATGCAATATCTCAAAATTTTCAAATGGATCACCCTATAAGTCTTTTTGCAATTTGTCAGTACATTTAATAAGATTTCAAACGATATAGTATAGTTAGGGTATAAGTTAATGGAAAACTGTAAATATTTTATGATAACGGAAAAATCATGCATTTTACGTAGGTACACAAATTAAATGGTATTAAAGGGTAAATCTTTTTTATTTTTTTGCCATTTGGGATGTGGAGTCGACTCGGAGAGAAGATCCAATATCACCATCGTGTTCAGCATCCTCTAAAACGGGTTTTCTCGTTTATAGCGAATAACAAACTTTTCACCCTTTCGGGGGTGATTTTTGGCCGTTTGAGGATTGGGGTCAACTCTAAAAGAATTGTCACCAACGCCATCGTGTCCAGCAACCTCCAAAATTACGTCAGTTTTACCGGTGAAAGTCGCGATTCACCATTTTGGGGGTGGTTTTCGGCCGTTTGGGGGGTGGGGCCAACTCGAAACGAATTTTAACCCTCGCCATCGTGTTCAGCATTCTCGAAAACGGGGGGGAGCGCAATTTGGGGGCGTCAAAATGTATTTGTATTATTCAAGGTTTTTTCGGGCTCACAGAATGGACTAATAATTCCGAATATCAAAATCACGATTACAATTTGTAGAATATTCTAATGCCTTAAAAAACCTAAAATACATATACAGTACGTTTCTTGTAAACATTTAATATCATATAATTTGTGTACGTAAAATACATGATTTTTCCGTTATCATAAAATAATATCTGGTCACCGAGCTTCGCTCTTAACATTCAAATCTACATTTTTAAGCAGTCCAATAAATATATAATTTAAGTATTTTTATAACATGACAAATTATTAATTAATTCGCGAAAATCACGGAGTGGGCGACATCTACTTGAACTACTGAAAGCGAGATAAATAAAAGGTTGATTGGCGATTGGCTTGAAAGTAGGCGGGAAAATTAAAAAAGCTGTCAGTGTTAATTTTCAATTGACTGCAGCTGTTGTTGACGTTTATCAACTGCTTGTCACAGAGGTTAGTTAAATGCATTAAAAGTTGCCTAGTTTTTGGGGATTTCACCCTTTTAGAGCAACATCTACTGACGCTTGATCTTCGCGAATTGTCACGGTGGACAGGCCCCGTTTCCGGGACGGGCAACAGCAGCGTGTAGGGCACACGTCCCGTCAACAGAAGATCGCTCAGCTCACTCTATTTATCACTATATAAGAAAAACTCTATGTTCAATTGATTTTATTATTTATTGATCTGCAGTGAAGGAAAATTATAGGTCTGATATTCATACTTGGGTAAAAACCTCCACAAAAACCTGTGACCAGACTCTCGACGTGTGGCAGTTCAGTTACAAAAATAGTTCATTCGTACATTACATTACAATTTGTTCTTGGAAAATACAAAGTCACAATCAACCTTAAAATGTACTATGAAAATAGAGAATTTTAAATGTCTCTTTAAAGTTTCTTGTAAAATAAAAAATTGAAATCTATGTTAATAGTACACGTGCACGTACACAAGCATTTATTCTTTTTCTCTCTCTCGCTATGATAATGAAAACTTAAATATTAAAACTGTCCGCATAATAAAATAGTAGCCGTAAGGGGTAGTCTCACACTATCGGGGAAGGGAAGAACCTTTACCCGATGTGCATAAAGCATTTCCACCCGCCAAAAAAAAAAAGATTAGCTTTAGCTTAGGTTAGATCTTTGTAATAAATAAAGAAAAGTACGATACGTGTGACATTTTGACATTTGTTACATTCTGACAGGTGTCATATTTTGACATTTGTTCATTTTGATAGTTGTTACATTCTGACACGTATCACATTTTAACAGTTGTCACGTTTTTACAGGTGTCACATTTTGACAAGTGTCCATTTTACCAGTGTTACTCAACGTTCCTACAAATATTTACCTAAACCCATGATTTCTGAAATTGAATTGGCAACGTTGTATTTTCACCTTTAAATTTATGAGAATGCTGTCATTTGCCAAGCAAATTATTTATATCCGTCAAATGAACCTTCCTTTTTTATATAAAGCGGCAAATTTAAAATTGAATTCTTTCAGATTAAAACGACAGAAATTAAATAAAGTCAAACCTTTTTACTACTATACTATACAGAAGAAAGGAGTGCAGTATTTAATTTGCAGAACGTAGTACAGGTTCAAGAGGTAGAAATTTTATTTTTACCTCATCCTTCAATGCTTATTTGTAGTTAAAATTTAAATTTTAATACATCTGATCGGTCTAATATAGTTTTTGTATAGATTTAATCTCGTTTCCATGGTTTTTACTCTAATAAACCTGTTCTTTTGACAGATAAGTCAGACTTTATTTATTCATAGCCGTATCGTATGTATTTTAATTGATTCAGAATTTTTTATTAATATATATTTCAAAATGGCTTCATTCTAAAAATATTATCAGTCCTCCTAAACCCTTGAAGGCAGAATTATTAGTAATAGCAAGGCAACATAAAAACAAATTCAAAAAATATATTATAGATGAGATGGCCAGAGAAAAAGGAATTAGAATTCTCAGATTGCCTCCGAACCACGCAGAGTTAAATTCAATTGAACTGATCTGGTCACAATTATTAAAACGTTATGTTTCTCCAAACAATAAAACATTTAAATTTCCTGATGTGCGAAATTTGTTTTTGAAGGCAGTTTCAGATGTAAATAGAGAACATTGGGGAAAATGCATTGGTCATGTTAAAAATGTGGAAAATTCATTTAGGAAAGTGGATATATCAATGGATAATTTAATAGTACCTATAGTAATAAATCTCAGAAAAGACAATTATAGTGATACCAGTAGTTATAGTGAAGACAGTGACTTTTAA
>OX439474.1:76685196-76832726 GCA_949320105.2 Crepidodera aurea | reverse complement strand
GACTAACTATAGTCTATTTTTATGTATGAGAGAGTATTAAAATAATAAAACGTTCGTAATCCATCCACTTCTTTTAGTAGACAGTTAAAATATTTTGTGAAGTTATACCTCGAGTATTTTCGTATGAAATAACCTTTGTATAAATATAATAAATATATCGGGTGTACACTTATATTTTCACCTAATTAACCTGCTTATAACTTCTAAGCAGCTGAAGGTAAAAAAGTGCAATTTTTTCTAAAATATTTTATTTTTCCACAAGGTATGTTAAGAACATTGTGTCAAACGGGTTATGTAGGTATAAGGGTTTAAACTTTGACTTTTAAACAACGTTACGTTCATAAATAATAATTTTAATATAAAAACTACTTCTTACCTACAAATCCAAATCAGAATCGAAATCAGAAGATGAACTGTCGCCACCAATATTTACAATGAGTGGCTCGATCATTTCATCAGTAATATTGTCCAACTTCCACATTTTCTCTTCTTCTTTAATCGTATGATTTACTGCCTTTTCCCAGTTTTCAGGCTTCACATTATTTACAGCCTCTAAAAACAACTGTTTAACATCACTCATTTTAAAAGAATTATTTTTTCTTGAAACTTCTCCCTTTATCTGTGCCCATATTAGTTCACTCGGGTTTACTTCGCAATGATATGGTGGTGATCTAACCACCGTCATCCCACGATTTTTTGCAATTTCATCAATTTCATATTTTTTTAATTTCTCTTTATAAAGGGAACACAAATGATACAGTTCTCTTCTCACAGAACCGGGATGGAACTTAACATTCTTTGAATTTAGCCAATTCTGTAAATCTTTTTTTAACCACTTGGTTGTGGGCATTTTTTCTGTAAGTCTCGAGTGATAACTTGCATTATCCATTACTATTATACAGTTTTGAGGAAGAAGATCTATCATTTGTTCGAACCACTCTTTAAAGACATCAGCATTCATGTCCTCATGGTAGTCACCGGTACGAGTAGATTCAAAAGTCAATAAACCACCTTTAACTACCGATGTGTACTATTATCAGTCTGCGCCCCTTTCCTGATGGTGGATTTAAACCAGTAGATAAATTATTTAAAAAAGCCTGTCTTCGACTTGTAACAGTTTCATCTTGCCAAAATTTATTTGGTGTATGTCCCTCGTTGATCCATGTTTCATCTAAATTAAATATATTTCTTCTTTGGTTTCTCATTTCTTTTATAGTCCTTAGGTAATTTCTTCTCCATACTACAATATCGCTTCTTTCTATTAAAATAGACTTTCTGGAATGCTTTTTCCATAGAAAACCTATTTCTTTTAAAAGTTTCCATAGTGTGCTTCGACTCATTTCAGGGTAATCCTTATCATCTCGAACCGTGGCAAGAACTTTGTCTACTGTCGGAAATTCTTTTCTAAAGAAGAACGCATGCACTTTCCTTCGAAGTCTTTCTTTCAAATGATTTTCTACTTGAAATTTTGGTTTTCCTGGAGCTTTACGTGCTGTTTGAAACTCGCCACATTTCTCTTCTTTAACAACTCTGTAAATCGTAGATTTCCCAACACCTAGCGTACTACTAACTAATTCCACTGTGTCATCAACACTTTTACATAAATGTTTGTCTGTAAATGATTTAAAACAATTAAATATTAATGTTTTTTCATTAACTGTTAAAGGACCGATTTTTTGTCGTTTACGCGGTACTTCCAAATTTTCCATGATCACACTAGAATTCACAATAGACTGCACACTGCACCTTGCATGTTGCAACTAAACGACATTTAGTAAGCTGTCAAGAATACACAACTGGACCTCCTTACTAAATGGAAAACCTACAATCGCATTTTCGGTGAAATTTGTTGGGAAGGGATTTATCTACTTTTAATTCGATTACTGTAAGAAATTCTTGGAATTAAAATAAAACAAAATTGGCAAATAGGTACTTAGTGAAAATAATCTTAAGATACGGCTATGTAATCTTTAATATACAGGGCTTTTGGCCTGTCCAAACCTTTTTCTATTGTTCTGTACAGCTTATGGTTATAAAAGACCAATAAAAGACCCAAAACTTGTATTAGCTCAGGTACATTTATGACAATTTTAGGAAATATTTAGATTATTCCGTAAAAATATTTAAAATGACCGTACTAAGTTTTGCATTAGAAATGCTGTTTTATTACTCTCTCATAATAAAAATAGACCATAATAGTATAAAAGAATTTCAAGAGATACCATTTTAAAACTTTCGAGCATACTTTGATGTGATATTAAGTAGGGATACTCATTATATTTACGAACATACAAGTAACGTAGAAATCTTTTTTGAACATTTTCTATTGCATCTTTATTGACTTCCGCCTGAGGAGACCATAATACAGAGGCATATTCAAGATGGGGTCTTACTAGGCTATTATATAGAGAGATAATATTATTAATATTTTTAAAAAATTTTGTGTTTCTTATTACAAATCCAAGTACTTTGTAGGCTTTATTAACTACAGATGCATAATGCTTGTTAAATTTGAGGTTGGACTGAATAATTACTCCTAGATCCTTACACTCGGTTTCCCTACGCAGCTCAGTATCATGAAGCGAATATGAAAATCGTAAATATTTAACTTTTCGGGCGAACGTCATTACGGCACATTTGTCAATGTTTTCTGTCGAACCACTTACATACAGAATTTAAGTCTTGTTGAAATTGGGTGCAGTCATGTTGATTTCTTATTGTTTTAAACATTTTAAAGTCGTCTGCGAATATTAGATACGAGGAGTGGGTTATGCTCCCAGGGAGGTCATTAATAAATATTGTAAACAATAGAGGACCCAGGTTGCTCCCTTGTGGAACCCCTGAGGTCGCGATAAACATATCCGATAAGAAGTTTTCTATTTTTACGCGCTGGGGCCTAGAAGTAAGGTACGTCTTCACAAATTTTAGTGCATTCATCGATAAGCCTAATCTTTCTAACTTGTTAAGAGTAGGTCGTGATCGACCTTGTCGAAGGCCTTCGCGCAATCTGTCATAATAACGTCAAGCTGACTTTTATTATTTATCGCTTCCGCTGCTGAGTGAGTAAAAAGCGCTAGGTTAGTGACCGTGGATCTGTTCGGCAAAAAACCACAAAATGATTCCCAAAATATTCCAGAATGTCATTGTAGAGAATTTTTTCAAATATTTGCGCTGTAACATTCAGTATTCTAATAGGCCTATAATTTATGATATTGGTTTTGTTTTTATTTTTAAAAATAGGAGTAACTACAGAATGTTTTAGAACATATGGAAATGTGTTGGATTTCACAGCAAGATTAAAAACATATGCAAGTGGCTTTGCTAGATAGTCAGCACAGCCTTTAAAAATGTAAGGGTGAATGTTGTCTGGTCCTGTACTTTTTTTAGGTTTAAGTTTTTTTTGTACTTGTTTTGACGGCTTCCTCGGTAATGTTGGAAAAGTTAAAGTTACCGAAGTCTGCAAGGGCACTTGAGAAGGTAGGAGAATTATAAACTAAACTAAAAAAAATGTGCGAAAGCGTTAGCAATATCCTTGGACCCAGTATAGATATTTTCGTTGTATTGCATTTCAGAAGGTATATCATATTCCTGTTTGGTTTGACTTTTGACTTCAGCCCTAATCATTCGATACTCATTCCACTGTGTTAAACTAGGTTTCCTACTTTTCAGCCATGTGGCGACATCTATTGTGTAACTACTGTTTTATGTAATACGTTCTTTTGTTCTTTCAATAAAGAGAAAGATGACTATAGTTAGTCATTATAGTGGAGGCAAGGAGTCGGAGTGACGCCTTTTTTTTCTGGACTGGGCCAATTTAGTCTCTGCCCTCCCCCCATTTTCGAGGTCGCTGAAACCGAATCTGAGGTTAAAAAAAGTTTTTAGCCTCGGCCTCCCCTTCAAAACGGCCAAAAACCACCCCCCGCAGGGGTTAAAAGCGTTTTACGAGGTTTCCCTGTAGAAAAAAAAAACACTTTCCCCCCATTTTCGAGGTTGCTGAGCACGGTGGTGATGTTGGATATCTACCCACCAACCCCACCACCGGCCAATACTCTTCCCCGAAGGGGGTCAATTTTACCCCTCCAGGTGGTAGTTTTTGGCAGCTTTGAAGGGGACGCCGAAGGGTAAAGACTAAATTGGCCCAGTCCGGAAAAAAAAAGGGAAAATCAACTCAAATTCCGACTCCTTGCCTCCACTATTAAGCAGATCTCGAAGCGTACAGTTGTTTTATTTACGCTCTTACAATCCTCTGATTTATAACAATGGTAATAATGACTCTGAAATTGTTGAGCGACCGGAAGAAGAAGACAACGATGAAGAAGAAGAAAAGTAAGTAAGTCTTCACAAACTTCAACTATGATTGTTAAATAAAAATATTATTAAAAAATATTAAACTAAATATATGTAATTTTAATTGACATTGAAAAAGGTATCTAATTAAATGATTATTTGATTTTTAAGTATCTAATATTTATAAATAAAATGTATTAAATAGTTCATCTTCGCGCTCTGTCTCAAAAACGGTTAAATCAACAAAACCCCTGGAGAATACCGTATCTCCATCTGAAGTTACATGTGCCCCTAAGAGGCCGTTTTTAAGGGTTGTGGAGCATATCACATTAATAAGCAATCTCCGTAATAAGGCGTCATGTCATTCGTAAGGCATAATTTTCTTTGTGGCAAGAAAAAGCCTTACAATGTGGACATTCAAAAGATTGCCTATTTTGTCCAAACTCTATAAAACAAACTATAATTATTTTTGAAAAGAGTGGTATTTCGATTATATTAGAGTGTGGTGTTATTCTGAGCAAAAATCAACTCTTACGAATTTGTCGATAATGTGTTTTATTTTTATCCTATCAAGATGAAATAATTATGAGTAATAACGAATGAATTGCTTGGAAGCATTCAATGAGTTGTAAAAAAGTAAATACTAATTCAACGTTTTCTTTAATAAACATACAATATAAACAACAATAACGATTATTCGACATCGCACTGAAGAAAATTATAATAAAATGTTCGAATTGTTTCCCATCCGCTCGTATGCAATATATTGCAATGAAATAATTACCTTGTATATAGAGGGTAACCAGGTAACAAAAAAAAATAGTGACAGGATTTTTTGAGAGTTACTGAAAGAAAGGGGATGTCAAAAGGTTTCTTTTTGGAAAATTGAGAAATATTAAAAAGAAAAATTTAAATCCACCACCAACAGAAAGTTGCAATTGATTAATAACAATAACTTATGTTAATATTAAGTTGTATGATATATGGAAGTTTGTAACTACCTACGAGAACGTCTAGATGAGAAGACTAGTTTGATTTGGCTTAGAAGGACTTTCACATACAGGTCAAAGGTACTTGAAAGTTTCAGTGTTTATTATTAGGCTATTTTTGTTATTTTTATTGTTCAATATTATATTATAGAGAGTGAGTGAGTGTGAATGTTTTGTTAATAATTATATTTGCAATTTTCGGCAATGTTCAATGTTATCATCTGAAATTGTTTAAATAAATTTATAACTTTTGACATTTTGTATCAAATGTCGCCCAACGTGTGAGGCTCGGCAATCTCACTAGCTGAATTTTTTTTAATAAAACAGGGTGATTATTTATTGTAATTGATTTGAAGATTTCACAACATAAAATTTTTTTTAATATTTTTTGACATTTGACTTTGAAAAATTAAATAAAAATGAATGTGCAAATTATGAATATTTTACAAAGTATCAATAATAAATTAGAAACACGAAACAAAATTATCAACAATAAATTGGAAACACAAAACAAAGACATGAAAACACACTTTGAAAAACAAACTAAATTAATACAACAATTCATCAATAACACTATGGGAATACAACAGGTAAAAATAACAGAAATTGAAGGTAAGTTGGAGAAAACTGATACAGTAGTAACTAATATGAACGTGAATTTTGATCAGAAAATGGAGATAAAACCGAAACGAAGGAAGATAAAAAATCAGAAAATAAAAACTGTTGTTATTCTTATCAACTTCTTCTAAAGGTAATTCAATTTCATCCTTAATGTGTATTTCTTCTTCTTCTTAAATCATAAAACTACTATTACTGAATCATTTTGTCTCAACATCAGTATATTAAACTGTAAAACAATCTTTTGTAACTTCAAGTTTTTCCTCCATCTTGAGAGACTTACCTTCTAAACATTTATCTCATCCTCCAATTTGTGTTCAATTTTTATTTGAGTTTGAGAAATAATTTCTATTTGTTCAGATACCATTTTATTATATTTAACAATATTTATATTCTGTAACAATGTCAACTGTCAATTTTAAATATCGTAAATCATTCCATTGTTGCCCATTAAACATATTTAAAAATTAAAACGTGACATTATTATGTTAAACGAAAAAAAAAAATACATACAAAATAATAATTCAGATTAAATTCAAAATGTTAGAAATAGTATTTATTAAAAAAAATAACCAAACAAATTCGATTTACAAGTTGACATTTGGCAACATCGTATCCTTCCTATGATTAGACAAACAAATATCACCTCCCTCTTTTGATGAAAGTAACACAAGAGAAGAAAAAAAAAGAAGAAATTACTGAAGCTAAACAGGCGGAATGTAAGAGTACAGAAACTCTGCCTGAAAAAACTGAAGAATCTGTTAAAGTTGAGGAATCCAACAAACAAGTAAAAAAGAAGTTAAAACAAAATATTAGGAATATAGAGACTAACGGGAATATTAGGAAATATTGTTTAGCGGGCAATTTCATTAAGGAAACAGAAAAAAGATTCGAAATATTAAACAGAGAAATTACGAACTGGAAGAAAAGAAAAAGAAATGGGAAAACGTTTCAACAGGGAGATTTAGTTTTAATCAAGACACTAAGATCATAAAAACGATAAATGTCAAAAGCTGCAGTTGCCATATGAGGGACCATATATTGACATTACCGAAAAAGGTATAAATAGCTACGAGGTAGTGCACCCAGAAACTTTTCGGATACGAGGCATTTTTAACATTGACCAACTGTATCCATACATCTAGTTATTAGAAAATTAAACATTTAGTATTAGTTCGTTTGTAAAATTAGGTCATAGTGTTTTACTCTATTTAATTAATTATACAGTTAATATTTTGTTGTGAGCGTGAAATTTTGAAATAATATAAGATTGATTTTATAAAATTTACATCAACCTAAGAAATTTTATAAAATAAGTCGGCGGAAGTTGCAATGAAATAATTACCTTGTATATAGAGGGTAACAAAAAAAAAATAGTGACAGGATTTTTTGAGAGTTACTGAAAGAAAGGGGATGTCAAAAGGTTTTTTTTTGGAAAATTGAGAAAGATTAAAAAGAAAAATTTAAATCCACCACCAACAGAAAGTTGCAATTGATTAATAACAATAACTTATGTTAATATTAAGTTGTATGATATATGGAAGTTTGTAACTACCTAGAAGAGTTCTGTTAATGTACGAGAACGTCTAGATGAGAAGACTAGTTTGATTTAGCTTAGAAGGACTTTTACATACAGGTCAAAGGTACTTGAAACTTTCAGTGTTTAGTATTAGACTATTTTTGTTATTTTTATTGTTCAATATTATATTATAGAGAGTGAGTGAGTGTGAATGTTTTGTTAATAATTATATTTGCAATTTTCGGCAATGTTCAATGTTATCATCTGAAATTGTTTAAATAAATTTATAACTTTTGACATTTCGTATCAATATATTTCAAGAACGACCTTTTTAAACGCGTTATAGCCCCCGAATCAGCGATTCTGTGAATATGCAATTGTTCCACGTCAGTTATAGGTGTAACATAAATTATTTCTTTCAAATAGCCCCAGTAAAAAAAATCCAATGGATTTAAGTAGGGTGATCTGGGCGGCCATAGGATTGGGTCACGATGTCTTATTCATCGTAGTGGGTACATTTGATGCAAATATTGCCGAACGTCATAATGCACCGGGCAGCCATCATTTTGAAGCAACATTGTTTGTCTCAATACTAAAGGTAGGTACATTTTCTAAAAGAAAGGGCAGTTAGTTCATTTTGCTAAAAAAAAATGTGATGCATTTGGATATCGTTCTGCATAAAGCGCAGCTTGTGTGTGTATACGGCATGATGGTGAAATAAATAATACTGTCGGATAAAACAAAATAAGTGTTGAGGGATCAGATGAAGAGACCCTGCTGTGCATCAATTTGCCAAGTCGGCCGATGTGTTGAACGCCGCTTTTTTAAACTACGTCGTAGCTTCTAAATGGACTGTATAATTAGTATTTTTTGTGTCTTTCCAACTCCAAGAACAAAAACACCTTGTAGTTAACGATGTATTAAAATAATGAAGAAACAACGCACAAATTAACAATAAAGGTACATGGTTAATTTACTAAACCATATTAGTAAACAACGAAAGAATAACGCACAAATTGACAATAAAAGTATTTGTTTAATTTACTAAACCATATTAGTAAATGACGAAAAACAACGCACAAATTAACGATAACAGTACATGTTTAATTCACTAAACCATATTAGTAAATAACGAAAATAAATCACATCATTCAGAAAATATGTAATTCATGATGCGCGTATGAGATGTTTTGTCTTTGAGTGGTGATGAACCACTAATTAAAAGGTTGATGAAGTCAAGCCGCTCAAGCTTATCCCCGGCCGTCCGATTGTTCTAGAAGAGTTGTTGCCGTGTGGGCGAATCGATTATGGTTAGACGGGTAGATTTTTTGTGACCGTCTTTGTCTCTCGCGTTGGAGAAACAAAGTTGAATTTTATTTTAAAATTATTAAATCGTGGTCTACGTGTCAAAATACATGTAATCAATCACAAGATTCGTTGAAAGCTCTTCATGTCTTGCGATGTTGCCGGTTTGTTGTCGAAATGGCTAGGTGACAAAATAAATGTCTGATATGTTTACAATATTTTTGGTACAATGTTGTCGGTTTGAGTAAATATGTTTAATTTTGTTGTTGAAAATTAAACAATGAGTACCTATAATTTTTATCTTCAATACACAATAAAAACAAAAAGAAGAAAAAAGTCTGGTACAGGTCAAAAGTAAGATGCTCAAATTGCGACATTTATAACAAGAATTTGTGTATTAATCGGTGCCTTGTGGGATAATCGACAATTTTATTTCGATAATAATTTTATTGGGCTGATTACGTAAAAGGTTCATTATGTAAAATCTTAAGTAAGGGAAACCACGAATTCCTCAACAGTATAAAAACAACCAGTTGACAGTTAATATTCTTAGATTTTTTTTTGAAATCCCTTATTGACTGAATTTTGATGGGTAGGGAAAGGACATTGAAAAATCGTATACCAGAGATAAATGTAGATTTCGTATAGTAAGTGTGATGATGTATTTGATTATACATAAAATTATCTTTGTCTTGTTTGTATTTATTATTAAAAATATTCATGAGTAACTTATAGAGATAAATAGAGGGCAATATCAAAATTTTATTTGGTTTTAAAGGTGTCACGACAAGAAGCTTGGTAAGGTAAATTAAATATTAATCTTACCACACGTTTCTGTAAAACGAAGGCCCGCTGCATGTCACGCGCTTGACCCCATACTATAATGTTAAAAGTAATAAAATAATAAGCATAAAAATAGTATATGTTGCAGAGAAAATTGGCACTAGCCAGCTAAATCCTATGGACACAGCAATATTCTCAGCTCGGATGTGGGGAAGATGCTGCCTGCGTCCACTGATTACACCATTCCCAAGCTGTGTCTTGGCAAGAATTTCAGAGTTAAGATACCACCTAGGGGTGAGTGGAAAAACAACAATCTATTGAGTGGGGTAGATACGGTGATCTACACTGATGGTTCAAAGATGGACTATGGTGTAGGTGCAGGTATCTAATCGGAATCACTCCAAATTAGCCAATCGTTTAGACTCCCGGATAAATCTACGTGGTGATAGCTACGGACAGCCAAGCCGCCATCTTGTCCCTCAATGCTGCTACCATATCATCCAAATTAGCTAGCAAATGCTCAGAGGAGCTTGCGTTAATTAGTAACCTATACAGCGTAACGTTACTCTGGGTTCCTGGCCATAGGAACATAGCGGGGAACGAATGCGTTGATGAATTAGCAAGGAGATATGCAGCCATGGACGTAGCAATGTCTGAACGGGTTGAACCCTCAATTAATACGATTAAACGAGATATTTATTTGCATTTCCTAGCCCTAGCCGACGCTAGGTGGAAAGCCTTAACAACGTGAAAGACGGCCAGGCAAACGTGGCATTCGTACGTCAAAAGCAAAACGGATAACCTACTGAAGCTTTCGAGGAAGGACATAGCTAGAGCTACGGCTGTTTACACGGGACACTGGCCAATTGGCGAACACGCTTCTCGGCTTGGTATTCCATTTAATCGGTCGTGTCGTAGCTGTGCAGATCCCAGCGAAAAAGAGACAATTACGCACTTCATCTGCAAGTGCCCAGAGCTGGCCAGGGCCAGGAATTGCCCTCTCGAGAATTACTCCCTTAATGAACTCACCCATCTAGTACCAGTAAGTGGCAGTACATTTCCTGAACACCACGAGATGGATCTAAAACAACCAAATAAAGGTCGGGTTCACGCGATTGTGGTAACACTAAAGCACTAATTGGGGCTCAGGACAGTTGTCCACTTGCTCGCCACTTGAACCAACCAACCAATATATGTTTAAGAGCGTTCTATAGGCTTACATTTACTAAATTCCTAATAACTTTTTTAGGAAGTCAGTAATTTAAAATTGGTTTTCACCAATATGTAGAGAAAAAAATCTAGTTTTGTGGATGCTAAGTTATAATTTTTTTTTTATTTACATATTTTTTCTTTCGCATTTAGTTATAATTTGCATAGAAGTTCCAAGTTTCCACAATTCTAAATACGATTTTAGAATTTTTGGTGAAGAGAAAAATTCAAAATTATGCAGTAATTAACTTTGAGAAGTAATTTAAGAAAAGTGCATCCAATTGCTTTGGCAAGTGATGCCGCCAACAGTTATCCACTTTAACTATTACAGTTGCATCTCAGGGGTTCAGAGGCGTCGAGCGAGTACAAACGTCAGGGCCCCGATGTTTGAAATGTGTGAGTACAACTCGTCTGCGAGAATGTATCACGTGACCATCTCGAAATCGGTCAACGTTGCCAAATTTAAATTTAGACAGTTCAACAAAAATTAGAGCAAAACATATATTTTAGTTCACTTGAAACCTTCGTACAAGAAGAAATAGAAGAAGTGATTAGGACACACAGCCAAATTATTGGATTCAGACCAATTATAAGCTCTTTAGATCCGTTATGGAAATATTAATTCAAAATATAAAACATTTTTCAGAAAAATTATCAAAAATTAAAATGACAATTTTTCAAAGGAAAACATTTATTTTTCAGTTATACGAATTTAAATTAAGAAAAAACTTAATTTTCAATCGAAAAAATTAGTTTATACATTTTCAATTTATAATTTTATCCAGAGCTCATTTGTTAATTATTTAATGGTATATGTCTACGTAACTGCCTATCCTTAAAAATCAAATAACTCACTTATTTTTCATCTAAACTTCAACATTATACATTTTCGTAAAGGGAAAGAGTTCACTTTTCAGATAGTATAAAAATATATAGGGTGTGTCGTTAAAAAAATCGACGTTATTTTTATTTTAAAAAGACCGCTTTTTTAAAACACCCTATATAAGATTTTACTAAATAAACATTTATACTGAAAAAAACTTTATATAAAAAAAGAAACTGTTCAGTGAAAACCGCACCTTCCTATCGTTTCTGAGTTCCGAGATATTTGCAGTTAAAATGGGTCAGAAACTTCTGGTACACCCGGTATTTCAAAAATAAAGGTACTTTATTCCTGAGTAAATTTCATATTTTTTGGCAAATCTCGTATACGACTGAAAAAATTTGATATGAGATAGTTGCATTTTAGGTTTTTAAATAAAAAACTGTTATAAAAGTCTTTTTAATATAATAATAATATAAGAGTATTTTTTTTCGATTATCTGTTTTGATATCTGAAATTTCATCAGAATTGATCATAAAAGTATATTACAGGAAATCTTTGAATATGTTGGCAATAAAGTACATTCAAATCTGTTTAGGATTATAATAAATAGGACCTTTTGAAATTTGTTTTAGGGTAAATCGGCGTTAGTCTACAACAGTGATGGCTTAATATGGCTTATCTGTATACACGGAAATTAGTGTAATAAAAATAGTCCTGGTTTCCCCTACTTTAAGGGAAAGAAATCTGTAAATTCTCTTTTCCATCAAATATTTTATTTATTCCTAAAACAAATAGTGTTTAGTGAAGTTCGCAGCCAATATAAATATATTTTTTTGTGTTTACCAATATTTTTCCAGTTTTGTAGATTCAGTCTGGTAAGTTTTAATATATTTTTTATTTGGTGTTTGTTTTTCAAATAGAACTTTTTCATTTTATAGATTTTATTAATTTTAAATATTAATTAATATTTTCAAACAACAATAAGCAAATCAGCAAAATAAACAGCTAATGATTGAAACGAGTCCTAACGAAATATACACAAACACTCTAAACAGAAAACTATAAATCACATAGCAAACTATTAATATCAAAGATATAGGTTATAATTAAATTAAATTTGATTTGACAGTCTCGACACTGAACCAGCGTTGCCAAACTGCGGGGAATCTCAAGATGATTGGGGATTGGCATTATGCGGGGAAAATGCGGGGATTTTGAAATCTTATCGTTAAACAATATAATAAATAATCAGCAGGAATTAAAATAAAAAAACAGTTCAGATTGGGCATAGAACTCAAGACCATTTGCACAGCAGCAAATCATTTGTCCATTGTACCTACTTTTGTTATAATAAATCATACTATAATCGGGTAAGTTCGTTTATCTCCGGTGCGAACGCGAGCACATAGAGAAAACCTTTACCTTTCTGTTTTGCTAGCTTTGCTTTAGATAAGTTAATTTTGTATTCTGTCGCGAAATAACGATACGATTTTGTGCAAATATGGATAAATGGTTAATAAAAAGTCAAAACAAAGAAGATAATCCTAAGGTAAGGTACTTAACCTATTGAGGGGAATTTTTGGGGAATCAGCAGATTTTTGTCACCAAATTTTGGGAATTTGACTTGGGATATTGGGGAATATGATAAATTGGCATCGGCAACACTGCACTTAACGCCTTCACGGCACTATTGCGCATGTTTCCTCTCTTACTAAACTCAACTCTACTGGTACAACCCAGTAGAGCACTTCTATGCGAACTTGTAGATGATTTCTCTTGGTTTCAAACATACCGATTTTGTGACGCTGAGAGAGTGAGGAGTAATCACGTGGTACATTCTCGCACACGAATTGAAAATTTATAAACTAACTTTTTCGATTGAAAATTAGGCTTGTTCTTAATTTAAATTCGTATAAATTTGAAAATTAAATATTTTGCTTTGAAAAAATTACTACTTTAATACACAAAAAAGAACGTTTTCACCAGAGGTTTCATAAAAAAATTATTTTTGCAAGAGAAAAACATGGTTTTATGGTATTTGTATTTTATCTTCTAAAGGCTGATGTTTTAAAACAAATTGTTATTGATGTTTATTAGTACATCAAGAAACGGTAATTTTTTTATATTTTCAATTTCAATTATAATTTTAATGTTATAACTTGTCTACTTTTTTCTCATAAGATTAAGAGACTTATTTATCGGCAGCAACATTTGGAAATTTCTTTTTTGTGTTTTAAATAACCTGTAATTTTGCCAAGACAAAACATTGAATTTTCGATTTTATATTAAAAGAAATATAATTATTATACTTTTTTTAAACAATATATATTGTTAATTATTAATTATTATTTAATTAAATTATTAATTATTATAAACTAACTTTTTTTTCGATTGAAAATTAGGCTTTTTCTTCGTATAACTGAAAAATAGATATTTTGCTTTGAAAAATTGTCATTTTAATTTTTGATAATTTTTCTAAAAAATGTTTTGTATTTTTAATAAAAGAATTAATATTTCCATAACGGATCTAAAGAGCTTATAATTGGTCTGAATCCAATAATTTGGCTGTCTGTCTTAATCACTTCTTCTATTTCTTCTTGTACGAAGGTTTCAAGTGAACTAAAATATATGTTTTGCTCTAATTTTTGTTGAACTGTCTAAATTTAAATTTGGCAACGTTGACCGATTTCGAGTTAGTCACATGGTACATTCTCGCAGACGAGTTGTACTCACATATTTCAAACATCGGGGCCCTGGGGAGTTTGGTATACAATTAGCTTTTGTCTGCCTGTGTTGCCATTTTTCACTTGTACCCTTGTCCTTGTACGGTCTGACGGCTTGCGAAAATGTTAGAGGTTATGTCAATAAATTTGTGGTTTTTAATTATTTTTAATTCTTAAAATAACTGTCTAAAATTATTTAAATAAACTGTTTTGTGCTGGTGGTTTATTTGGAAATCATATTATATTTGCAGTACCTTATTAAAACTGAGATAAACAGACCAGTTAGGTAACACGAAAAAGCACCTTAAATATTGTTTTAAAAACTATATCTCAAGTAATTAATGTTACATTTATTGTGAATAAAAAACCTATTATTTTTTATAAATTGGAAATATTAACAAGAGGACAGGCAAAAAACCAACTATGGCTCCAAGAAAGAGTTCACAGGTTGACCCCATCAAATTTTGGGGAAATTTGTAAAATGAAAAAACTACATCGTGTGCGAATAAACTGAAAAACGTGCTGTATTCGACATTTTTGGACAACAGCAGCACCAAGTGGGGTTTGGACCACGAAGAATTTGCAATTTCCCAATTTGAAAAAGAATTTGATGTTAAAGTGAGTTTGTTTTTAAAATCAAAATAAAAAACAAAACATAGTAAAGGCTTATATCCAACATAAAAAAAAGTCATCAATGTCATCATAATTAGATAATTTTATTATTTTTATATATTTATATTTATTTACTTTAAATATTTTATTTACTTTTTAAAATTTTAGGTACAGACGTGTGGACTCTTTGTAAATAAAAACATGCCATTCCTAGGAGCTAGTCCAGATGGGCTTATCGGGGATGAGGGAATAGTATGTTACGTTTTCATATATGCATATACAATATTTTTATAATTACTTTTTTGTAGATTTTAAGGGATGAAGATTTTTGGAAGGAGAAAATGATAAAAAAATTGAAAATTTTTTATTATATTTGCCTTCTTCCAAGAAAAATAGAAATAAGAAACCCGCCACGGGATTTTTAAAATAAAATTTATAAAATGTTTAAAATATGTTTTCTTTTTTTATCCTTTTCACAACATTTACATTTATTTAGTTATGTTAGGATTTGTATTATTTTAATATGACGCTATATTTAAAAAATAATTTTATAAGGCTTTGTATATTTTTAAACAAAACTTAATTTTTTTTAATACAGTATCATATTAAAATAGTACAAACCCTAACGTACCTAATAAACATCTTAAAAATATTCTACGCTTATGTATATTTATTTAGTGGTAAGTAAACGATTGATGATACAATGTACGTCACTACGATAGTCTGACTGGCGTAAGTGAGGAATTGATATTATTATATGACGCGGATAGAGTCAGTAGGATATTCCTAAGCCCAGCCCCCTGTTTCGTTGGAAAAGTGGAAGGGCGATCCAACTCTGACTATTATTAGTTTATTGCTAAAACACCACATTGAAAATTCCTCGATAATCAACATCATCAATTTTTTTAGTCGAAGACTCTGGTCAGCGGTCTGATAGTAGTATACATGTGTCATCCGCTTACATAAGTAGTTTACCTAGTGTAATATATTTTTGAAGGTCATTAATAAATATTAAAAAAAATCAGTGGTCCTAAGACACTTCTCCACCGCCCATCTTATCATATATTAAATATAATCCACTAGACTAGTTTCCATTAAGGGAGTTAAAAAAAGTGTTCAACTTTAAGAGATACGATTTTTTCGATAATTTTAGAAAAAATACTTAAAATTGCTTTGTTAGTGGCTTTAGGCAGAACTCTTGGACAATACCTATTTCTGAGAGCTTATGTCGGCGTGTTATATTTCCGAAGCTTTGGGACTGAGTTTGTTTTTGTTAGTGGCTTCGGCAGAACTCTTAGCCAATATCTATCCTTAATTCACGCGATCTGGCATTCACCAGTTAATTTCATAAGTTAATAAAGTTAACTAACTCTCCCGGTTTAAAATACATGATTTAATAAATTTAATAAACTCTTCCAGTCAATTTCGTAGTTACTAAGGTGATGATGTTGATTCTCTCAGTTAATTACAAAAGTTAATAAAATTAACCAACTCTCCCGGTTAATTTCGAGCATTTAAAAAATTTAATAAATTCTCCCTGTTTAATTTAATCATTTAATAAATTTAACCTTCCGGTTAATTTTATAATTTGATTTTAAATAAAGTCTGATTGAGTCATTTCGTCATTAACCAAAGTCAGTTATTAGAGTCCCAATCAATCGTTTCTATTAACGTATTATTTTTTTTGTTCAGGGTTTTAAGGATTGGGCTTTGAAATACACATTTTGAGATATTAGTTTTTATAAGTAATATACTTCAGAACCACCTGGTATAAACCCATACAACCCTATATTTAATTGAGTGAAAATATATAGAGTGTTTTGTAAGGCTTTTTCTTGCCACTAAGAAAAATATTGCCTTACAAGTGACGCTTTAATACGGAGTTTGCTCGAGCACCAGTTTTTTTATGTGGTATGCTCCACAACCCTTAGAAACGGCCTCTTAGGGGCACAGGTAACTTCAGATGGAGATACGGTATTCTCCAAGGGTCTTGTTGACTTCAGACTTAATTATTTTTAACTTATTATATACCTTTAGTAGCCCTGAAAAGAGGTAAGGTTGGTGAATATAAACCAGGAAATAAACGTGACACTTATATTGTTTTTAACTAGTGTAACAAAATAAAATTCGTCTTACTTCAAAGCCCAACCCTATTTAACCCTGAACAAAAAATAATACGTTTAAAAGAAACGTTCGATTCGGCTTTATATCGACGATAATGACGGAGTGACTCAATCAGACTTTAATTAAATTTATCAAATTACGAAAGCAAACGGAAAAATAAAATAAGCTCTATTAAATATCTAAATTACTACGAAAGAGTTGTTTAGCCTAATTAATTTATGAAATAATTCGGCAGGGTTTGTCAAAATTCATTATGTTCTAAAATTAACAAGAAAGTTAATAAATTTATTCTCAATTACTTTTATTACTTCAAATTAAAACAGGAGAGTTATCTAACCTTATTAATTATGAAATTTACTTGTCAAATTCGGAAATTAAAATCGGCAACAATTTTATTACTCTCTTTCTAAAAATGCTAATTAACCGGAAACGTAAATTAATACTATTAAATTACTTAACTTAAATCAGGGGAGTTAGTTAGCTTTCTTAACTTATGAAATAAACAGGGTAATATCAGATCGCGGGGATTGAATTTACGGACCTAAGCCTTCAGAAGCTGATATTGTTTGGGGGTTTTTGCTGAAGCCACCACGAAGACAAGATCTGGTCCCAAGATTTCGGAAACTACACGTCGAACTAACTCTGCAATTGGGGAGATATTGTTTGGGGGTTTTTGTCGAAGCCACCACGAAGACAAGATCTGATCCCAATGCTTTTAAACTATTTCACGACAACCTAACCGTGCCAAAGCGTTGAAAATTATTACCCGGCGAGCTAACTTAGCAATGGAGAGATATTGTTTGGGGGTTTTTGCCGAAGCCACCACGAAGACAAGATCTGATCCCAAAGCTAACTGAGATTTAATTAAAAACAAACTAACTCAAGAAAACCATAAATAAATGAATCAATTTCGGTTAATATTTCGGAAAAGATAATTAACAAAATTAGAAATGAAATCGTAAATAAAATTCTAAACTGAGAACTTAAATAACTCCTTCTAAAATTCGGCCACGAAAGAAATCAAAAATTAAATGAATCCCGTTCAACTAATTTTTCGGAAAAATAATTAACCAAAAATAAAAATGAAATCGGAATGAATTTTCTAAATTACTCTCTTTAAAATTCGGCTACGAAAAGAAATCAAAATTAAATTCATTTTTCGGAAATTAAAATAATTAACAAAATTAAAAATGAAATCGGAATGAAAAGTCTAAATAACTCTTCTTCTAAAATAAAACAATTACGAATTCCCAAAACTGAATAAACTGTTCTCAAATTACTAACTGATAAACCGGATTTAAAAAAAAATCAGAAAAACAAAACGTAAATAAATAGTTCGTTTCGGTATCTTAATACGTTACAAAAATTAGACGCGTTTTCGGAGCAAAATACGACGATTCTAATAACACGGCAAATACGGCGATAATCAAATACGAAAATTACGGAAAATTAATGCTGTACCTCGGCGGTCTCAAACGGAATCAAAAACGGCTAATTAAATTTTAGTTCGACTGGAAATTTCGGATTTCTGTCAGTCAATGAATTCTTATTTTAAAAATGTTAAAATCTCACCTTCGTGAGCTCCTACCACGCAAAATCCCTTCCCAAGACAATTAATTTACGGCGCGCGCAATACTACCTTCGAACGGCGCTTTGTGACTTTGAAAATAAAAATCGAACGTTTTATTTAATTTTAAATAAATTTTCATTTAATCCCGAAATTATTCCAATTATTTAATCTGTGAAAAATAACTTCATTACAGTTTCATTTAAAAAACATAACTTTGACTATTTCACTCATCTTCGAATTTTGACAAAATCTGACCAATCACAAACCAAAGACAGCTGGTATTATCGCGATAATACCAGCTGTCTTTCAATCCTGATTGGTCTATCAGCGTGGTATTTTCACGGCGTAACCATGGATACGAATTGCAAAACAAAATTTGACATTTAGAAAAAAATAATTACAGCTACAGACGTCAAAATGAGACCTTTTACTTTGTTTGTGAAATAGTCTAATAAAATTCCACTCGTGATTGAATTCATCTCATAAGTCTGTCTCTTATTTCATAACTCAGTCTCTTATTTCATAACTCAATTGAGTTGCTTGAAGAAAACACCACTCGTCCTGCGGACTCGTGGTGTTTTTAAGCAACTCAGTTTCGTTATGAAATGAATCGACAGACTTATCGCGAAAATTCAATCACTTGTGGTATTCCTATTGATGAGTCACACATTTATGGGACACTCTGTATGTTGGTAGTTATTTTTGGAACATACCTTTCATTGCTCTTCAACTTTCATTTGAAACATTTTTTCCTCTCTTAAAAAGGGGAGCAGCTATCTTCCGCCCACGCATCGTTGATACACCCGGTATGTGTCAACCTTATTTTCTGGTTTAGTTCAGAAAATTCTTTCTGTGTCAACAGCGATTAAAGACCGCCACTGGCACTTACTAATAAACTAGTCTGAGATCAACAAGACCCCTGGAGAAGACGCCTAAATGTTGTGGAGTAAACCAAATTAAATAATCTGGCGCCCGAGCATTCTCAGTTACAAGGCGTCACTTTTAAGACGTAATTTTCTTTGTGGCAAGACAAATCCTTATAATACTTTGAAATTTGCAGGGTCTTTTAATAAAATTGTGTTTTATTGATTTGGTTTCAAATTAGTCAGACACTATTTTATATTTTCTAATGCACTTTTATTTGTTTAAAAATAAAAATCGGGTAAAATAATAAGTTCCGTTTTCCTCGCATCTCTCTGTACAGAATGAAATCACTCATAATCGTTTTGGTGAATTCAGTTTATACTTACCGATAAGTTGCTGTCCTAAAGGTATAGTATTGTTCGGAGCTGGTAAAAACTCTTTGTACTCGTACTTAGCTCTTATCCATCTTTCTTTCTCTTCTCGACTGCTCTGTGAATTTGGTTTACACCTGTTTTGCACCTGACATTCCCATACAGAATTTGCTAGAGAATTTCCTATTGCCAGCATGACTGCCAAATTTCCAGGTCTAAAATCAAACAATTGTGTTACACTGCTAAACTCGACAAAAAAATAGAAATAAATATTCAGTGTACTTTTAAAATTGTTCTCAAAACAAAATAGTTACGAAGTAAAAAATGAATTAGACTTACGGCCATTCATCTAAATCCATAGACCGCACTCTTGAAATGTGGGATCCCAAATTCCTATGAATACCAGAACATTCAATGCACATTAAAACACCGAGATTCAGACTTGCCCAATCAGGATCTAAAAAGTAAAAAATATCAGCTATTATATATGAAACTACGAACAACGAACAGTTATATTCATTTTGTTCGCGTTGATTTTTGTCATTTGGAATAGTATGTTCTGTAACAAGGTTGGAATGAGAATTCGACACGAGTGGAGGATTTTCATTCCAACAGAGTAACAGACTGTACCTTCTCCACGGACACAGAAAGTAGAAATTAAATATAGTAAAATGAAACCTCAATCTCTCAACATTGTGTAGGTAGGTAGTATTTTTATATTCAAGCTTGGATTTTTGCGGTAGCAAATTTTGAGTTATATTATCGGCAATTTTTTTATTTCTGGAGGAGTATTTTCAAATTCTACATCTGAATCGTTTGATTTTCTTCTCCTTTTTAATAAATTAAAAGTTTTTACAAACCAATATTAAGACCACGTCAACTAATACTGACAGTTAATTTGACATTCATGGCAAAACTTATTTTTGTAAACAATCACGGAATAGAGATTCTAGCTCTAGAGATAGAATGTAATACATATAAAATACATAAGAGACAAAAGTTTCAGAATTTTCTTTCTCCACGGCCACTACTGAATGTAGTTATTCTGAAACCACTTATAATAACAGAAAAGAAACATTCTCGCTCTTGAGATTGAAAGAAAATTCTGAAACTTTTGTCTCTTATGTATTTTATATGTATTACATTCTATAACTAGAGATAGAATCTGTATTCCGTGATTGTTTACAAAAATAAGGTTTGCCGTGAATGTCAAATTAACTGTCAGTATTAGTTGACGTGGTCTTAATATTGGTTTGTAAAAACTTTTAATTTATTAAAAAGGAGAAGAAAATCAAACGATTCAGATGTAGAATTTGAAAATACTCCTCCAGAAATAAAAAAATATGCCGATAATATAACTCAAAATTTGCTACCGCTAAAATCCAAGCTTGAATATAAAAATACTACCTACATAATGTTGAGAGATTCAGGTTTCATTTTACTATATTTAATTTCTATTTTTTGTGGCCGTGGAGAAAGTACAGTCTGTTACTCTGTTGGAATGAAAATCCGACACTCGTGGTTCCTCACGCTCGCATTCGCTCGCGTTCGGAATCATCCACTCGTGTCGAATTCTCATTCCAACCTTGTCACAGAATATACTATTCAATCTTGTTTTGGGAAGTTCCAAATAATGACAAATTTGGAGACCCAAACTTATTAGGCCACACCCTTTAGATGAGCCTGTCCCAACTTATTGTAGATTTAAGTTGGCAGAGAGAGATTGATGTGGACTGTATATATAGGTTATAGCGAAATTATACTCTGAGTACTTGGATTTTATATATTAACGATAACGTAAAACAAAACACTTTATAACAAACTTAAAACTGTGTTTGCAATTGCTCAAAAAATACTGTGAATACGAATTTGTATAAGTTAAAATTGATGAAGTTATTACGTAAGAAACAGTCTAAGTACGACCTGTTCCTTACGGAGTCGGATGTGCTACTGATTTGATTTAATTTATTCTAGTCGCGTGTGGTCTGCCGATATTCTTCCTTGGCCAATCACGGGTACGTATTTTCGGCGTTATTGTTGTGTCTTTTTTTTATGCAACTTCCAATCTTGCCCCTGGCTGCGGAGCATCTAAAGGCGGCAGCCGCTAAAGCGGTTTTTAACTATTGATGTTTATCTTCTTTCATGTGCCTTATCCGGTCTCCCGAACGTTGGCTATCACTCGGGCTAGGGCATTTCGATCTTCTGCTAAGTGTATGAGTTCTCCTACTGAACGTATATTTGTCCATTCACGAATGTTCTTCAACCATGACTGTTGCCTTCTTCCAGGTCCACGGCGCCCCTCTATTTTCCCCTTCATTATACTTTGGAGTAGTTGATATTTATCTCCTCTAAGTATGTGACCAAGGTATGCAATTTTGCGGCATTTTATGGTGGTCATTAATTGTCTGTCAGTTTTAGCCCTTCTGAGGACTTCCTCATTTGTTACATAGTCCGTCCAAGGTATGCGCAGCATCCTCCTGTGCATCCACATCTCAAATGCCTCTAGTCGGTTCATTGTACTGATCTTGAGTGTCCACGTCACCGTACCATACAACAGTATTGACCATATATAACATTCAGTCATCCTTTGTCTTAGCTTAAGGTTTAATCATCATTGCAAAAAAGCGGTCTCATTTTGTTGTACGCTGCGCGCGCCATCTCTATTCTACTTTTTATTTCTGCATCAGGGTCCAGCGTTTCCGTTATGATGCTTCCGAGATATTTAAACTTTGTGACACGTTCTAATGGGGTACCATCATGGTTTAGATTGATGTTATTTTGTACCGTACGACTCACTATCATGAATTTTGTTTTATTAGCGTTGATATTCAAGCCGTATCTTTTTCCAACGATGTTTATATGGACTGTAAATTACTTCCGGGTTCTTAGCTGCGCTCTGGCCTTGATTTACGGTGTGTGCTTACACTGTTGCTATGCGCGAGGTTCGGTTATTTTATTTCTCTTGTTGCCATGGGCGTAGTTAAAAATGTTCGATTTCGAACAAATCTCAAGAGCGAGAATGTTTCTTTTCTGTTATTATAAGTGGTTTCAGAATAACTACATTCAGTAGTGACCGTGGAGAAAAATATTTTCAGAAAAGAAACATTCTCGCTCTTGAGATTGAAAGAAAATTCCGAAACACTTGTCTCTTATGCATTTTATACGTATTTCATTCTATCACTAGATATAGAATATTCTTTCCATAATTGTTTAAAAAAATAAGGTTTGCCAGGAAAGTCAAATTAATTGTCAGTGTTAATTGACGTGGTCTTAATATTGGTTTGTAAAAACTTTTAATTTCTTAAAAAGGAGAAGAAATCACTCGTGGTTCCTCACGCTCGCATTCGGAATCCTCCATTCGTGTCGAATTCTCATTCCAACCTTGTTACAGAATATACTATTAAATATGGTATTGTAATTCGAGCTATCACTTTCTGTTGCAGTCATTAGGGTATTTTAATTTGTAAGACGGCAGTTTCATCTCAGTGGTATATCAAATTAAAATACATGACGAATTCAATTTAAGATTAAATTTGTGATATGTATGACTTTATGCTTTAAAACCCAGTTTAGATTGTACAATTTTCTTTACTAATTCTTTCTATATAATTTATTTTTCAATGTACTTTACTTTTCTTAACATAAATTGTTTTTAATGTTTGTTTTTATAACTATTATTTCTTTAATTGTCACTTCTTTTCCTTTTTCCTGATTCAATCCACTACGAACATTTTACGTTTATAAGTTTATTTACTTTGTATGTAATGCAGAATAAAATTTTGATTAGTAATTATTATTTAAATCTATTTATAGAAAACAAAAATACAACCCATGGTGCTAACACAGTGATACCCCAACAGAAGAAACAGAAGGTGCAGTTACCATAACTGGAAAGTAATACAAAGAAACTAAACATATTTCATCTCAACATGCAGATATAAGTCTTCAAAGGTGGTGAGTTAGAGCTGTTGTTACATATATTATAAGATATAGATATTAGTTGCTTGCCAGAACACTGTCTAAGAAATAATGAAATGTCCTTAGTTTAAATGAATTTGAGCTCATTAATAATTTCTGTAGATCTAATATTGAACGTGGAGGTGTATGTATTCTAGTAAACGCAAAACATCTCTCTCGATGCAAACCAATGGCTTAGAATGGGTCCATTGAAAAATCTTTTGAGGTAACTATCATCACTCTAAATATCAATAAAATTTCTAACATATATCTTAATCATCTAAGAACACCAGACAGCATTTTTTATAGCCTTGTCGATCACCTTTACGAGCTTCTTAATGAAATTTACTCACCAAATCATACATATGTTAATCTGTGGGGACCTGAGTGTTGACCTACTGCAAGAAACTAACAATGCCATAAAGTTATCGAATATATTTCGAGAGTTTAACTTGGTTAATGACGTAAGTGAACCCACAATAATTACAAGAACTAGTTCAACACTTCTAGACCCAGTGTTCTCCAACCTAGACTATCTACTACATCTATTTACACTAGTATGTGACACACATATATCTGACAACAGATAGCGGATAGGTATGTTAATATGAACTAAACATGCAGAATAAAAATGAAACTAAGGAACCGATTTTTAGACGTGACTTATCCGAAAGTAACATCAACACCTTCAGTGGGCTTCTGGTGCGAAGTGTATGATGCATAATGTGTGGATGAAAAATTCAATGCTTTTTATAGCATATTCAATTTCAACTATAACTCAGCATTTTCACACAAACAAGTTAATAATTCATTTCGGAAGCTCATAGTGGTTTGCTAGTTCAATTTCTCTTTTTTCGTCTGGAATAAAACCATTTATTTTCTTGAAAAAAGTCGTTTTCAAAATGACATAACAAAATATATAATAAAAATTTACTATAGAAACAGAACACTTGATAATCTTACAAAAATATTCTCTTATAATATGCAAATGCGCTATCCTTTCAAAATTAGTTCCCAGAAACGTCACAAAAATATAATTGAAACAGATTTTGACATCTTCAATCTCAAAATCTTTTTCTACGTGTCCTATGTTGATGTCATATTTTTGTAAGATTATCAAGTGTTCTGTTTCTATAGTAAATTTTTTATTATATATTTTGTTATTGAGACAAATAATTATCGATGGTGGCGCCACATTCCTCGATCAGCTGTTCAACGAAACGCGTAAGTTTTGATAAATAGTGCATTAAGTTATACTGAGTGAATGGTTTATTTGTAGTATTTTAAGACTTTCTGTGATTGTTTGAGGTTTTTGATTTGGAAATTACCATAATATACCTGTACATGTAAGTATTTAAAAGTATTTAAAATTGAGGTTATTTATTTAGCATATCTTACGTTTTTCAGAAATTTATTGATTACTTCTCTTTCTGTGTGCTTTTTTTTGTGTTTCATGATGAATATAGCCTAGAGGTATTATCATCTTCACCTCTACTAATATAGAATGATATTGGAAGGGAGCTAAATCATATGCCAAAGAAACATACAACAGTTTTCTGCTGATAAATTTTATTTCAATTTTTTCAGGATAATAATTGTAATTGTAAAAGCGATTTAAATAAAAAATGATTTCTAAGAACCTACTTTTGATTGATTTATGGTAAAATATATCCTATTCCTTGTTTCAAAATTATTTTTTTAAATCAATATCAAATTAAAATATAAAAAATTAAGAAATTTTTTTCTTGGCTTAAAATACTTCATAGGCCATCAAATGTATCTGTTGCAAAACTTTTTGTTTTGTTTATCTACTTTGTTTTTTTCAAAATAAACACAAAATGTATGTTTTTTAATCCTTTATTTTAATATAAGTTCAAAGCTAACTTTGAATTATTCAGTTTTAGTAGTATTTAACATTTTATTAGAATTACTAATTGTAACTGTATAATTATTGAAAACAGGTGTTGTACAAGAGGGGAACATAATAATGGTATTTTTAAAATTATGATGTGACAAAGGTTTTATTTTACTGAATATTACCTTTAGAAAAATGATAAGTTGAAATATCAGCAATGATGTGCACACCTTATTAGATTTTAAGTTTACATGTATAAAAGTACAACTGTACACAGTTTCGACAGTTTGTAAGGACAAGTTTACTTAGTTTATAGGCAACACTTTGCTGTCTTCTAACTAACCATCATTCCTTGCACATTTAATGGTTTTAACATCAAGTGGCTTACTGGGCAAATGATGTGATGGCATACACTTTTTGCACTACTTGGATGCTATTTTGTTTGAAATAATTCCTAAAAACATTTCAGTAGTAATCAAGAAATAATCTCAGAAATGCTAATCTTTATCTTACCTGATTTTGTAATATAATCTTCAGATTTAAAATTGATTACACTTTTCCAGGAATTTATGACGATCAACTTCCTCGATGACACCTTTTTTGTTGCTTCTTGGGTGGATCATAATGGAAGTGTAATTCCGGATTTTTAGATTTCCTAGAGGTATACCCATAAACGCAATAGTTTGTATTATTTTTATTGGGCATTTTTAACGTTTAACTAACAAATAACAGCAAAATACACGAAGCACAAAATCAAAACACACGTTCGACTTGCACGTAAACAAACAAAATTATGCTTTTCGTGAAGGTTCAAATTAATACCGGTGGTGTCGCTTCAAAGTTGTGCTCGTCTCAATGTCATTTTGAAAAAGACTTCAGACTTAAGAGTCGAAACGTCAAAAAATTAAAACTTTTTCAACAAAATACGTGGTTTTATTCCATATGAAAAGAGAAATTGAACTAGCAAACCACTATGAGCTTCCGAAATGAATTACAAATACGTTATGGACCGGAAATATGTAAATAGTTTACATACTATAATAAAAATTTGGGCGAAACGAGAATAGTGACTTTTTGGGACGGCTTTACGATCACTTCTTTGGATTTTTTATTTCTTGGGCTTTAAATTCGGCGTTTTTTCGAGCTTTCATTATTTCTTCGCTCTCTTCTTGCTTCCTGATGATGTCTTCTCGTTCTGAGAGATATTGAATTTCAGAGTCTCATTTTAAAGGTTGCAGAAGATTATTTATATTAAATGTTTATTTAGGAATTAGGGTAAGAATTAGCATCCAAACTTTGGAAAATCTTTTTCTACGTGTCCTATGTTGATGTCATATTTTTGTAAGATTATCAAGTGTTCTGTTTCTATAGTAAATTATATATTTTGTTAGGTCATCTTGAAAACGACTTCAGAATTATAAGTCGAAACGTCAAATTAAAACTTTTTTCCCCTACATACGCGAAATAGTTATTAAAATGATTAGCAATCTGAAATGAATCTGTTAAACTTTCCCTGTCGTTTGTTAAGATTTCTGTTATTTTTTGTTCTTTGTCCTTTTTAGTTAAATTTTACAACTTTCCACAAATTTTTTGTATTCCCTGAATTCTTTTCAATTTCTTGCTGAAAAATTTTGATTTTGCATCTGTGATCACTTTATTTAATCTATTTCGATATTTTGTATATTCGTTTTTTTTTGTTTATATTATGTGGATCCGCTTTGTATCTTTTATATAGTTCACTTTTTGTTTTTGTAGAGTTAATTATAGCAGTCGTGATCCAGTTTGACCGAGGATTTTGATACCTTTTTATTTTTTTCTTAGTCGTGTTTTTGTTTATTAAATTAGTAATAGTATTTTTCAAGTATGTAGATAAAAATATGGGATCTGCAGATGAATAATATGAATTCCAGGGGAAATTTAGGAGGTCAGATTTTAATTACTCGTAATTTATGAAATATTTGAATTTATCATAATTTTTGCTGTTATTATTAATTTCGTTTTTTATTTTTAAGCCTCCGATGATAGTTAAAAATTCGTCTTTATCCCCGGTAGGGGATCTATAAACACATGTTATTAATACATATTTATTTTTTGTGATTTTTATTTTTAGTTCAATTGCTTTACAATATGCTATACTCACTAATTTTGTGTCATATTCTAGTTCTTTTCTAATATATGCTACCACTCCATCGTTTTTATTATAGTCCCCTTCATTATAGACCACATTATAATTAACAAACTTATGACAGTTTATGTCTTGGATTCTAAAACTTTCAGTTAATACAATTACATCAAAGTTTAACGTTATTTGCTTTAAGTGTATTTGAAATTCATTGAAATTTTTGTTGAGACTTTGTATGTTTTGATGTAATAATTTAAAGTAATTGTTATTATATTTATTTAAAATTGAATTAATATCTACTACATCATTACATTCTGTCGTTATTATCGGAGTATAATTAAAATCTCTAACATATTGATCCATTTTTAAGTTCCAATGAGTTAGAGAAATAATTAATTAAAGATATAAAGTGTTATACTTATAAAAAAAGTAAGATGAAAATTCAAAATAATATAAACTTATTTTTTAAATACTGAACATTTTAGATAGCGAGCTCAAGTGATTATTAAATTTGTCTAGTTTTGTAGATTAAATTAAAAATTAAAAAAAGGAAAATTAGAGAAAAAAAAAATTAAGATTACGAAAGTATTTAAATCATCCTTAGATCATTAATAATAGAATATCTGGTCACCGAGCTTCGCTCTTAATATTCAAATCTACATTTTTAAGCAGCCCAATGAGTATATAATTTAAGTATATTTATAACATGACAAATTATTAATTAATTCGTGAAAATCACGGAGTGGGCGACATCTACTTGAACTACAGAAAGGTAGATAAATAGAAAGTTGATTGGCGATTGGCTTGAAAGTAGGCGGGAAAATTAAAAAAGCTGTCAGTGTTAATTTTCAATTTGCTGCAGCTGTTGTTGACGTTTATCAACTGCTTGTCACAGAGGTTAGTTAAATGCATTAAAAGTTGCCTAGTTTCTGGAGATTTCACCCTTTTAGGGCAACATCTACTGACGCTTGATCTTCGCGAATAGTCACGGCGGACAGGCCCCGTTTCCGGGACGGGCAACATCAGCGTGTAGGGCATAGTGGTTTCAGTGGGGTGGTTTTAGTGAGTAACCGTAAGGAGTAGTCTCACACTATCGGGGAAGGGAAGAACCTTTACCCGATGTGCATAAAGCATTTCCACCCGCCAAAAAAAAAAAGATTAGCTTTAGGTTATGTTAGATCTGTGTAATAAATAAATAAAAGTACGATACGTGTGACATTTTTACATTTGTTACATTCTGACAGGTGTCATTTTGACAGTTGTAACATTCTGACACGTATCACATTTTAACAGTTGTCACGTTTTGACAGGTGTCACATTTTGACAAGTGTCCATTTTAACAGTGTTACTCAACGTTCCTATAAATATTTACCTAAACCCATGATTTCTGAAATTGAATTGGCAACGTTGTATTTTCAACTTAGAATTTATGAGATGGCTGTCATTTGACAAGCAAATTATTTATGTCCGTCAAATGAACCTTTTCTTTTTTATACTTTTCAGGTTTATTCTGGTTATAAATTGCTACTTGGGCATTTGTAGAATAAAAAAATGTGAAAAATATTTTTCCGCGCAAAAATTTCTATTGCTAAGTATATTGATTTTATCATGTTTTATAGCATCTGCGAAAATTTCATGAAAATCCCAGCCGGTCCCATTTTCTTAACGTTTAACCAGAGATGTACGTGTCAGTAGTTGTCAAAATTTGTAGGTCATTATGGATAAAAAGCGGCAAATTTAAAATTGAATTCTTTCAGATTTAAACGCCAGAGATTAAATAAAGTCAAACCTTTTTACTACTATACTATACAGAAGAAAGGAGTGCAGTATTTAATTTGCAGAACGTAGTACAGGTTCAAGAGGTAGAAATTTTATTTTTACCTCATCCTTCAATGCTTATTTGTAGTTAAAATTTAAATTTTAATACATCTGATCGGCCTAATATAGTTTTTGTCTAGATTTAATCTTGTTTACATGGTTTTTACTGTAATAAACCTGTTCTTTTGACAGATAAGTCAGACTTTATTTATTCATAGCCGTATCGTATGTATTTTAATTGATTCGGAATTTTGTAATAATATATATTTCAAAATGGCTTCATTCTAAAAATATTATCAGTCCTCCTAAATCCTTGAAGGCAGAATTATTAGTAATTCAAATTAAAAATTCAAAAAATATATTATAGATGAGATGGCCAGAGAAAAACTAATTAAAATTCTCAGATTGCCTCCGTACCACGCAGAGTTAAATCCCATTGAACTGATCTGGTCACAATTATTAAAAGGTTATGTTTCTCAAAACAATAAAACATTTAAATTTCCTGATGTGCGAAATTTGTTTTTGAAGGCATTTTCAGATGTAAATAGAGAACATTGGGGAAAATGCATTGATCATGTTAAAAAGGTGGAAAATTCATTTAGAAAAGTATATCCACTATCAATGGATAATTTAATAGAACCTATAATAATAAACCTCAGAAAAGACAATTATAGTGATACCAGTAGTTTTAGTGAAGACAGTGACTTTTAAAGATAGTTCTTGAACTAACTTTTTTTTTAATCTTTGAGTTTAGGTAAGTACTGAAGCGTTACTTTTAATGCCAAGAGATTAAAAAAAGTTTAATCCCAACATATAATCCTCCTTGTTATTTATTGGTTAAATTTAATTCAATGTTAAAGTGTCAGATGTATTTTTATTTTTTGTAAATAATATAACTTCAAAATTTAATCTACGAAGTGGGTATATATATTTTATATGCTGTGACCTTATTTATATTATAGAAACTTATTTTGCAAAGTACGCCTATGGAATGTGACGTTATATCCTCTCTCCTTTATAGTATATTACTATAGAAACAAGTTGCCGTTGCTAGGAAATAAAACTAAAAACTTAACTTTTCTTGTAAATATCTCGGAAGATCGAATTTTCACAGACATAAGACCTACATTTTTTGCCGATTTAGATAGGAATTAGTCTACCCTGAAAATTTCATTGAATTCTGACGAGTGGATTTCGAGATCCTCTGGACACACATACATACATACATACATACATACATACAAACCTTGCTCGTTTAATAGTATTTGATTATGATAAATTTTTGCGTTAATATAAAATAAATCAAAGACCCTTAAGTATAATCAGCTAATTATTTCTGAACCCAAAATAAAATCTCTATTATTGTAAATATTATTAAAATAAAATAAAGGATATGAAAGAAACCAGTTTTTTTCTTCTTTTTTTCCACCTCCAGATAAGAAATAGGTAACCAAAAATGTTTTACACATGCAATTCATGGAATTCTTTATTTACCATCTTCACAGTGTTGTCAACTATTGCAAAAATTTTTCCATTATTTAGACTTCCCTATACGATATACGTTATTAATTTCAAATATCTCACAAGATACATTAAGATCTTCATTGATGAATTTAATTATTTTGGCAGATTCTCACCTGGTGCCTCCTCACTACATAATATGGTCTGCGAAATGTGTAAATTAGCCAAGAAGAAATATAATCAAGGCCATGTATATATCCTTGAAAACATTGTATCGTGAAAAAGTTAAACATGTGCGCACAAACTTTAATAATTCAAATTTACCGAACATTATGAAAGAATCTTGGAATATCAAAAATGATCAAAAGGGATGAAAAAAAATAATCATGTCAGCCAGTTGTGATCAATAACGTGCCAGTAACTGATCCACAAGAAATATGTAATATTTTCAGTAATCACTTTGTGGACATACCATGCCCTCATCCAAGTAACCATGCTCAACTGCCCCAACAATTTCACCGAACAAAGGACCCCGCAGTTTTTAAAGGGGAATTGGGTTTCACTCAATCTCGCTCAAACCTGTTGAAAAGTATCAGTCATATCGTTCTCATTAAATGTCTCCATGGGCGCTATGTAGTGTACGTTTTCACTTCTCCACATTTTATGACACATAATGACAGTTTGTCAGTTTGGGCGCGATAAAAAATAATGAAAGAATTTTGAGAACCCGCCGCCGAAGGTGGAGATTTTTTAAAGGTCGAAAATCTTATTAGTGCAATCTGCAAGTCGAAAAAATATACAAATATTTTAAGCTGCAACCAAACCACCTACCCCCCCCCCCCGTTTTCGAGGATGTTGAACACGATGGCGGTGGTTAAAATTCTTTTGGAGGTGAGCCAAAAAATGTTGTGTCTTGTTCAAAATATCCGAATTTGAGCCATGAAGAAAAATTTTCACTGTGTTTATTCAACCATGAAATTTATATTTAAGGATTCACGAAAAAATCACGTTTAGGAACAGGTATGATTTGGAGGTAAGTTTTTTCTATTTCCTGGGGACTTTGTTAACGATTTCCCGTCAATATCACAGATCGTGTTCGTGCGAAAACTTTCTATGCCTTCCAGACACCTGTGGCGGCCGGTATCTCAAAATCTTTTCATTATTTTTTATCGCGTGTAGAATTCGGCAAATTATTTGTGGCGTCCAAAGACGAATTTCTACGTGTAGATTCTAGATGATCCAGTTAACGTTCCGTTTTAATTAAATGCATTTTTATGTTTTGAAATAGTGTATAATATAAATTTTGGTTGATACAGGAATGATAGATAGTCCAGTAAATTAACCCCAGATAAATTCCAAACCTGAGCATCAAGTCTGCCCGGCACAATTTTTTTTTAATTTGCAGGTATTCATAGGTACATTTACCTCCGAAAATCTCAGCTACGTGAAATTTGCGGAAGGGTGGGAAAATGGCCCTCGAGTTTCTGAAAATCCGTTTTTCGACGATATCTGCCGAAATATGACCGAAAACTCCGGAAATAAAAAAAAACGTCCTAAAAAAACATGTTGTTTATGAAAATACACAAAAATAATTTATTGAATCTTCCTGAATATATTCACTTTGCAAAGCCCCATTATCCAAAAGGATTCGGTGAAATTAGTCTTGATAAAAAAAATATGAATAAATTTATAGGAGGGTCAAAATATCGAGCAAAACTTTGGCCCGGTTTTTCAATAATTCAGAGAAATAGATAAAAGGAAGAAGTAACATGATATTACAGCTACAGGTTCCTTCTTTCATCTAAACTTTGAATTACGAAAAAATATTATATCTTTACGTGATTTATTGAAAAATTTGTAATCCGCTTGAGAGTGTCATTCCTTCTAAATGCAGGGCAGGAGCTAAAAATGGGGGTGCGTTTTGGAGCCGGTTATGTCGAAAAGTATCATATTTTCGACAAAAATGATGAGGATCATTTTTGTAGGTAATGAACTGATCTTCATTTTCGTCCAAACAAAAATTCTTTAAGTGTCATATTTTCGAAAATATCGGCGAAAATAGTCGAAAAAAAAAAAAACACATTTTTGAGACCAATGGGTTATTTTCCCGCCCTTCCACAAATTTCAGACAGCTTAGATTTTCGGGGGTGAATGTACCCATGAATACCTGCAAATTAAAAAAAATAGTGTCGGACAGACCTGATGCCCGGGTTGATACATCCGTTTATTGGACTAAGAATTCTAACAAGTATAAATAATAAAATAATAATCATAAACAATCCATATGTTTCTTTCTTCATTTGTTCCTGGTCGGCCGGGTGATCCGGAAACAGGAAAGATGAACTTGGAACGATTCCTTACTTTACTTGTTCTATGGCAGAAAGGACCCCGCAGTTTTTAAAGGGGGATCGAGTTTCACTCAATTTCGCTCAAACCTGCTGAAAAGTATCAGTCATATCGTTCTCATTAAACGTCTCCATGGCCCCGAAAAAAAATAATGAACGGATATCGGCCGCCAAAGGTGGAGATGTTTTAAACGTCGAAATCTTATTTGGCCTATATTAAAATGTTACATGAGCTTTGCATTTTTTAGAGGACGCAATTTTATTTTTGAAAAAATTAAAGAAGTTCAGAGGTGTCTGGAAGGCATAGAAAGTTTTCGCACGAACACGATCTGTGATATTGACGGGAAATCGTTAACAAAGTCCCCAGGAAATAGAAAAAACTTACCTCCAAATTATACCTGTTCCTAAACGTGATTTTTTTCGTGAATCCGTAAATATAAATTTCATGGTTGAATAAACACAATGAAAATTTTTCTTCATGGCTCAAATTCGGATATTTTGAACAAGACACAACCTTTTTTGGCTCAAAAATAGTGAAAATTGTAGCCAGAAAAATTCTCTTTCCGAATAACACATTGAAAAATATTAATTTTGCCATTATATATGAGCAGAGCCACAAAATATATACTCATACTCGCGTTGCTTAAAAAGCAGATTTTATTCAAAAATGCTAAATGTCCGACGTTCGGTTGGGTCGAAATTGGGCAAAAACATGGTCTCCGAATTTCACAAACTGGGATTCAGTGACAAGGTTCTTTTTTACACACAAGAAAAGGCGCTGGCGTTCCCTGCAAAAAAACAACTCATTTTCAGCCTCTGGATGTAAATCCCTGAAATTTTCGAGATTTTAATATGATTCATGGATCTGTACATATAGAGAGTACACACACAATCTTCCCGATTAGCATGTATTCGACCGCAACTACGCAACTACGCAAAATACAACTCTATCAATGCCCCAGAAATTAAAATTGGTATCAAAAAACTATCATGGAGAGGCATTCGAAGGGAATGCCTGCAGAACTTTACTTAAGCGAGCAGATGTGCTATTGGACCCAGAAATCAGTGAACACTTGGGCGGATCTCTAGCTCTTCAACCATTCATTGTGGCTTTTAGAGCTTTGGATAAAATT
The DNA here is from genome assembly GCA_949320105.2 of Crepidodera aurea. NCBI lineage: Eukaryota > Metazoa > Arthropoda > Insecta > Coleoptera > Chrysomelidae > Crepidodera > Crepidodera aurea. The sequence continues at coordinate 76,798,235 of OX439474.1, read as the reverse complement.
GTGGTCAAGAGGGTTCAATCTGAATTGAGTCATCATATTAAAGATTTGAAGACAGCTCTTCTCGCAATAGACGTAACTGAAACTCTTAAAATTCACATTACTCTATGCCACATTGAAGAAAGTCTCGAATTCTTGAACGATGATGAAGGTTTTGGTTTATGGTCCGAGCAGGCTGGAGAATCGATACATAGAGAATTCCTAAAGTTTTGGAATAGACGTAAAATTAATAATCTAGATGATCCAGATTACCTGCTTAGATTGAAAGCAGCTGTTGTTGATTTCTCGTCAAAATATATTTGAATTTCCACAGAAAAAGAATGAATTGTATCAAAGTAGACACATTTTTGGAATATATTCGACCATACTGTTATTTCATAATATCTTCACTGAGTTGTATCAATTGAATAAATATGCAATAATAATCATGTGTTGTAATGAATTAAATATGTTGTCATTTCTAACAATGCTTTTCACTGATCTAAGTATTTCATAACCTTTAGGTCCCTTATTTCATCCCTTAAAAACTTTTCTGAGTTCCAAGGGACAGTTTCTGGACATTCTCAACCCAACGGAACGTCGGACATTTAGCATTTTTGAATAAAATCTGGTTTTTAAGCAACGCGAGTATGAGTATATATTTTGTGGCTCTGCTCATATATAATGGCAAAATTAATATTTTTCAATGTGTTATTCGGAAAGAGAATTTTTCTGGCTACAATTTTCACTATTTTTGAGCCAAAAAAGGTTGTGTCTTGTTCAAAATATCCGAATTTGAGCCATGAAGAAAAATTTTCACTTTGTTTATTCAACCATGAAATTTATATTTACGGATTCACGAAAAAATCACGTTTAGGAACAGGTATGATTTGGAGGTAAGTTTTTTCTATTTCCTGGGGACTTTGTTAACGATTCCCCGTCAATATCACAGATCGTGTTCGTGCGAAAACTTTCTATGCCTTCCAGACACCTGTGAGTTATAAGCAAAAAAGTGTTGCTCTATAACTTTTTTTTATACATTTTACAAAAAAATTACCTCAGACCAATCTTTTAGATGATCTTTTGAGGACAATTTTTCCCTATAATTTTTTTTAATTTCATTCATTTAAAACGCTGTTATAGCGCTCCAAAGTTGATCGGGTTCGTCAATGCTCATGAGAATCCGGTCGAAACGAAATGTTTAACTTATTTTTGATTTTTTTTTTATTGTAAATATATTCTTACAAAATTTTTGTTAAATTCGTACAACTTTACTTATTCATTCCTAAGTCTTTTCTTTACCATAGAACTTACCAAATTTACCTTATCGAATGTTAAGCAGGTAGACAAAGGAACATCTGCCTGCTCAGTTATATAGCCCTTCTTCAAGTTTTATGTATGGAGATCTCATAACACAGAATTTGCTGTTTCTTCATGCTTTTTCAAGATGTGATACAACATCATAAAAATTATGGAGAAACATCCTGAATTAGCTGGTGGTACCGCGCTATTGTGAGAGTGAGAAAGTCGATCCATCTTTGCTCACTCTTGTTGGCGGTAATAAAGACGACTCACTAGACGGCTTGCGATACAAACGATTTGCCAAGACAGTGACTAAAAATTCCTTTAATTTATCATCGCTGCCTCCAACACAAGATGCTGCTCGTTTTCACAGTCTCCGAGTATATCACCAGGTCCAGTCGTGGCTCGGAAGATATCAAAATCCTGAAGATTGGGGCTGGAAAAAGCATGCAAACATTTGGATGCCAATACAAGCTTCCAAGCCTCCAGCACCCCTCGATGTCATGAAATTAATTTTCTGCAGATGCAAAGGAAACTGTGGAAGCATGTGTGGCTGCAGAAAAGCAGGCCTGAAATGCTCTACAGTATGCCTCCATTGTTCATGTTAATGGAAGAAAATGAATTTGAAGATGAACTTCCAACTATGACTCCAATTTTAACTCCTGTCATTCCTCAAACTTTCACATTTGACGTTGATTTAGATTCTGAGCCACAGCCTGGACCATCGAAGAAAAGTCGATTAGAGTAGCTAGTTATAAGTGATTAAAAATATTATGATGTAGAGGATTACCTTATAAGCAAGATGTCCGTGGAGTAGGCCTACTGGGGATACCACGTAAAAAAAACGTGCCTACACTCATAGGTGGCGGGGAAAAGAGTTAGGAATGAATAAGTAAAGTTGCACGAATTTAACAAAAATTTTATAAGAATATATTAACAATAAAAAAAAATCAAACTTGTCTATATTTTATATAGTATAATTTTTGTGGTTAAAACTCATGCCACATGCTTATATTTGTACAGGACAATTTTTGTGGTTAAAACTTATACCACTTGTGTATATTTTATATAGCATAATTTTTGTGGTTAAAACTTATACCACTTGTCTATATTTTATATAGTATAATGTTTGTGGTTAAAACTTATACCACATGCTTATATTTGTATAGGACAATTTTTGTGGTTAAAACTTATACCACTTGTCTATATTTTATATAGTATAATTTTTGTGGTTAAAACTTATACCACATGCTTATATTTGTATAGGACAATTTTTGTGGTTAAAACTTATACCACATGCTTATATTTGTATAGAACAATTTTTGTGGTTAAAACTTATACCACATTCTTATATTTGTATAGGACAATTTTTGTGGTTAAAACTTATACCACTTGTCTATATTTTATATAGCATAATTTTTGTGGTTAAAACTTATACCACATGCTTATATTTGTATAGGACAATTTTTGTGTTTAAAACTTATACCACTTGTGTATATTTTATATAGCATAATTTTTGTGGATAAAACTTATACCACTTGTCTATATTTTATATAGTATAATTTTTGTGGTTAAAACTTATACCACATGCTTATATTTGCATAGGACAATTTTTGTGTTTAAAACTTATACCACTTGTGTATATTTTATATAGCATAATTTTTGTGGTTAAAACTTATACCACTTGTCTATATTTTATATAGTATAATGTTTGTGGTTAAAACTTATACCACATGCTTATATTTGTATAGGACAATTTTTGTGGTTAAAACTTATACTACATGCTTATATTTGTATAGGACAATTTTTGTGGTTAAAACTTATACCACTTGTCTATATTTTATATAGTATAATTTTTGTGGTTAAAACTTATACCACATGCTTATATTTGTATAGGACAATTTTTGTGGTTAAAACTTATACCACATGCTTATATTTGTATAGGACAATTTTTGTGGTTAAAACTTATACCACATTCTTATATTTGTATAGGACAATTTTTGTGGTTAAAACTTATACCACTTGTCTATATTTTATATAGCATAATTTTTGTGGTTAAAACTTATACCACATGCTTATATTTGTATAGGACAATTTTTGTGTTTAAAACTTATACCACTTGTGTATATTTTATATAGCATAATTTTTGTGGTTAAAACTTATACCACTTGTCTATATTTTATATAGTATAATTTTTGTGGTTAAAACTTATACCACATGCTTATATTTGTATAGGACAATTTTTGTGGTTAAAACTTATACCACTTGTCTATATTTTATATAGTATAATTTTTGTGGTTAAAACTTATACCACATGCTTATATTTGTATAGGACAATTTTTGTGGTTAAAACTTATACCACATGCTTATATTTGTATAGAACAATTTTTGTGGTTAAAACTTATACCACATTCTTATATTTGTATAGGACAATTTTTGTGGTTAAAACTTATACCACTTGTCTATATTTTATATAGCATAATTTTTGTGGTTAAAACTTATACCACATGCTTATATTTGTATAGGACAATTTTTGTGTTTAAAACTTATACCACTTGTGTATATTTTATATAGCATAATTTTTGTGGATAAAACTTATACCACTTGTCTATATTTTATATAGTATAATTTTTGTGGTTAAAACTTATACCACATGCTTATATTTGCATAGGACAATTTTTGTGTTTAAAACTTATACCACTTGTGTATATTTTATATAGCATAATTTTTGTGGTTAAAACTTATACCACTTGTCTATATTTTATATAGTATAATGTTTGTGGTTAAAACTTATACCACATGCTTATATTTGTATAGGACAATTTTTGTGGTTAAAACTTATACTACATGCTTATATTTGTATAGGACAATTTTTGTGGTTAAAACTTATACCACTTGTCTATATTTTATATAGTATAATTTTTGTGGTTAAAACTTATACCACATGCTTATATTTGTATAGGACAATTTTTGTGGTTAAAACTTATACCACATGCTTATATTTGTATAGGACAATTTTTGTGGTTAAAACTTATACCACATTCTTATATTTGTATAGGACAATTTTTGTGGTTAAAACTTATACCACTTGTCTATATTTTATATAGCATAATTTTTGTGGTTAAAACTTATACCACATGCTTATATTTGTATAGGACAATTTTTGTGTTTAAAACTTATACCACTTGTGTATATTTTATATAGCATAATTTTTGTGGTTAAAACTTATACCACTTGTCTATATTTTATATAGTATAATTTTTGTGGTTAAAACTTATACCACATGCTTATATTTGCATAGGACAATTTTTGTGTTTAAAACTTATACCACTTGTGTATATTTTATATAGCATAATTTTTGTGGTTAAAACTTATACCACTTGTCTATATTTTATATAGTATAATGTTTGTGGTTAAAACTTATACCACATGCTTATATTTGTATAGGACAATTTTTGTGGTTAAAACTTATACCACTTGTCTATATTTTATATAGTATAATGTTTGTGGTTAAAACTTATACCACATGCTTATATTTGTATAGGACAATTTTTGTGGTTAAAACTTATACCACTTGTCTATATTTTATATAGTATAATTTTTGTGGTTAAAACTTATACCACATGCTTATATTTGTATAGGACAATTTTTGTGGTTAAAACTTATACCACATGCTTATATTTGTATAGGACAATTTTTGTGGTTAAAACTTATACCACATTCTTATATTTGTATAGGACAATTTTTGTGGTTAAAACTTATACCACTTGTCTATATTTTATATAGTATAATTTTTGTGGTTAAAACTTATACCACATGCTTATATTTGTATAGGACAATTTTTGTGGTTAAAACTTATACCACTTGTCTATATTTTATATAGTATAATGTTTGTGGTTAAAACTTATACCACATGCTTATATTTGTATAGGACAATTTTTGTGGTTAAAACTTATACCACTTGTCTATATTTTATATAGTATAATGTTTGTGGTTAAAACTTATACCACATGCTTATATTTGCATAGGACAATTTTTGTGTTTAAAACTTATACCACTTGTGTATATTTTATATAGCATAATTTTTGTGGTTAAAACTTATACCACTTGTCTATATTTTATATAGTATAATGTTTGTGGTTAAAACTTATACCACATGCTTATATTTGTATAGGACAATTTTTGTGGTTAAAACTTATACCACTTGTCTATATTTTATATAGTATAATGTTTGTGGTTAAAACTTATACCACATGCTTATATTTGTATAGGACAATTTTTGTGTTTAAAACTTATACCACTTGTGTATATTTTATATAGCATAATTTTTGTGGTTAAAACTTATACCACTTGTCTATATTTTATATAGTATAATGTTTGTGGTTAAAACTTATACCACATGCTTATATTTGTATAGGACAATTTTTGTGGTTAAAACTTATACCACTTGTCTATATTTTATATAGCATAATTTTTGTGGTTAAAACTTATACCACATGCTTATATTTGTATAGGACAATTTTTGTGTTTAAAACTTATACCACTTGTGTATATTTTATATAGCATAATTTTTTTGGTTAAAACTTATACCACTTATCTATATTTTATATAGTATAATTTTTGTGGTTAAAACTTATACCACATGCTTATATTTGCATAGGACAATTTTTGTGTTTAAAACTTATACCACTTGTGTATATTTTATATAGCATAATTTTTGTGGTTAAAACTTATACCACTTGTCTATATTTTATATAGTATAATGTTTGTGGTTAAAACTTATACCACATGCTTATATTTGTATAGGACAATTTTTGTGGTTAAAACTTATACCACTTGTCTATATTTTATATAGTATAATTTTTGTGGTTAAAACTTATACCACATGCTTATATTTGTATAGGACAATTTTTGTGGTTAAAACTTATACCACATGCTTATATTTGTATAGGACAATTTTTGTGGTTAAAACTTATACCACATTCTTATATTTGTATAGGACAATTTTTGTGGTTAAAACTTATACCACTTGTCTATATTTTATATAGTATAATTTTTGTGGTTAAAACTTATACCACATGCTTATATTTGTATAGGATAATTTTTGTGGTTAAAACTTATACCACTTGTCTATATTTTATATAGTATAATGTTTGTGGTTAAAACTTATACCACTTGTCTATATTTTATATAGTATAATGTTTGTGGTTAAAACTTATACCACATGCTTATATTTGTATAGGACAATTTTTGTGGTTAAAACTTATACCACATTCTTATATTTGTATAGGACAATTTTTGTGGTTAAAACTTATACCACTTGTCTATATTTTATATAGCATAATTTTTGTGGTTAAAACTGATACCACATGCTTATATTCGTATAGGACAATTTTTGTGGTTAAAACTTATACCACTTGTCTATATTTTATATAGTATAATTTTTGTGGTTAAAACTTATACCACATGCTTATATTTGTATAGGATAATTTTTGTGGTTAAAACTTATACCACATGCTTATATTTGTATAGGACAATTTTTGTGGTTAAAACTTATACCACTTGTCTATATTTTATATAGCATAATTTTTGTGGTTAAAACTTATACCACATGCTTATATTTGTATAGGACAATTTTTGTGTTTAAAACTTATACCACTTGTGTATATTTTATATAGCATAATTTTTTTGGTTAAAACTTATACCACTTGTCTATATTTTATATAGTATAATTTTTGTGGTTAAAACTTATACCACATGCTTATATTTGCATAGGACAATTTTTGTGTTTAAAACTTATACCACTTGTGTATATTTTATATAGCATAATTTTTGTGGTTAAAACTTATACCACTTGTCTATATTTTATATAGTATAATGTTTGTGGTTAAAACTTATACCACATGCTTATATTTGTATAGGACAATTTTTGTGGTTAAAACTTATACCACATGCTTATATTTGTATAGGACAATTTTTGTGGTTAAAACTTATACCACATTCTTATATTTGTATAGGACAATTTTTGTGGTTAAAACTTATACCACTTGTCTATATTTTATATAGTATAATTTTTGTGGTTAAAACTTATACCACATGCTTATATTTGTATAGGATAATTTTTGTGGTTAAAACTTATACCACTTGTCTATATTTTATATAGTATAATGTTTGTGGTTAAAACTTATACCACATGCTTATATTTGTATAGGACAATTTTTGTGGTTAAAACTTATACCACTTGTCTATATTTTATATAGTATAATGTTTGTGGTTAAAACTTATACCACATGCTTATATTTGTATAGGACAATTTTTGTGGTTAAAACTTATACCACATTCTTATATTTGTATAGGACAATTTTTGTGGTTAAAACTTATACCACTTGTCTATATTTTATATAGCATAATTTTTGTGGTTAAAACTGATACCACATGCTTATATTCGTATAGGACAATTTTTGTGGTTAAAACTTATACCACTTGTCTATATTTTATATAGTATAATTTTTGTGGTTAAAACTTATACCACATGCTTATATTTGTATAGGATAATTTTTGTGGTTAAAACTTATACCACTTGTCTATATTTTATATAGTATAATGTTTGTGGTTAAAACTTATACCACATGCTTATATTTGTATAGGACAATTTTTGTGGTTAAAACTTATACCACTTGTCTATATTTTATATAGTATAATGTTTGTGGTTAAAACTTATACCACATGCTTATATTTGTATAGGACAATTTTTGTGGTTAAAACTTATACCACTTGTCTATATTTTATATAGTATAATGTTTGTGGTTAAAACTTATACCACATGCTTATATTTGTATAGGACAATTTTTGTGGTTAAAACTTATACCACATGCTTATATTTGTATAGGACAATTTTTGTGGTTAAAACTTATACCACATTCTTATATTTGTATAGGACAATTTTTGTGGTTAAAACTTATACCACTTGTCTATATTTTATATAGCATAATTTTTGTAGTTAAAACTGATACCACATGCTTATATTCGTATAGGACAATTTTTGTGGTTAAAACTTATACCACTTGTCTATATTTTATATAGTATAATTTTTGTGGTTAAAACTTATACCACATGCTTATATTTGTATAGGACAATTTTTGTGGTTAAAACTTATACCACTTGTCTATATTTTATATAGTATAATGTTTGTGGTTAAAACTTATACCACATGCTTATATTTGTATAGGACAATTTTTGTGGTTAAAACTTATACCACTTGTCTATATTTTATATAGTATAATGTTTGTGGTTAAAACTTATACCACATGCTTATATTTGCATAGGACAATTTTTGTGTTTAAAACTTATACCACTTGTGTATATTTTATATAGCATAATTTTTGTGGTTAAAACTTATACCACTTGTCTATATTTTATATAGTATAATGTTTGTGGTTAAAACTTATACCACATGCTTATATTTGTATAGGACAATTTTTGTGGTTAAAACTTATACCACTTGTCTATATTTTATATAGTATAATGTTTGTGGTTAAAACTTATACCACATGCTTATATTTGTATAGGACAATTTTTGTGTTTAAAACTTATACCACTTGTGTATATTTTATATAGCATAATTTTTGTGGTTAAAACTTATACCACTTGTCTATATTTTATATAGTATAATGTTTGTGGTTAAAACTTATACCACATGCTTATATTTGTATAGGACAATTTTTGTGGTTAAAACTTATACCACTTGTCTATATTTTATATAGCATAATTTTTGTGGTTAAAACTTATACCACATGCTTATATTTGTATAGGACAATTTTTGTGTTTAAAACTTATACCACTTGTGTATATTTTATATAGCATAATTTTTTTGGTTAAAACTTATACCACTTATCTATATTTTATATAGTATAATTTTTGTGGTTAAAACTTATACCACATGCTTATATTTGCATAGGACAATTTTTGTGTTTAAAACTTATACCACTTGTGTATATTTTATATAGCATAATTTTTGTGGTTAAAACTTATACCACTTGTCTATATTTTATATAGTATAATGTTTGTGGTTAAAACTTATACCACATGCTTATATTTGTATAGGACAATTTTTGTGGTTAAAACTTATACCACTTGTCTATATTTTATATAGTATAATTTTTGTGGTTAAAACTTATACCACATGCTTATATTTGTATAGGACAATTTTTGTGGTTAAAACTTATACCACATGCTTATATTTGTATAGGACAATTTTTGTGGTTAAAACTTATACCACATTCTTATATTTGTATAGGACAATTTTTGTGGTTAAAACTTATACCACTTGTCTATATTTTATATAGTATAATTTTTGTGGTTAAAACTTATACCACATGCTTATATTTGTATAGGATAATTTTTGTGGTTAAAACTTATACCACTTGTCTATATTTTATATAGTATAATGTTTGTGGTTAAAACTTATACCACTTGTCTATATTTTATATAGTATAATGTTTGTGGTTAAAACTTATACCACATGCTTATATTTGTATAGGACAATTTTTGTGGTTAAAACTTATACCACATTCTTATATTTGTATAGGACAATTTTTGTGGTTAAAACTTATACCACTTGTCTATATTTTATATAGCATAATTTTTGTGGTTAAAACTGATACCACATGCTTATATTCGTATAGGACAATTTTTGTGGTTAAAACTTATACCACTTGTCTATATTTTATATAGTATAATTTTTGTGGTTAAAACTTATACCACATGCTTATATTTGTATAGGATAATTTTTGTGGTTAAAACTTATACCACATGCTTATATTTGTATAGGACAATTTTTGTGTTTAAAACTTATACCACTTGTGTATATTTTATATAGCATAATTTTTTTGGTTAAAACTTATACCACTTGTCTATATTTTATATAGTATAATTTTTGTGGTTAAAACTTATACCACATGCTTATATTTGCATAGGACAATTTCTGTGTTTAAAACTTATACCACTTGTGTATATTTTATATAGCATAATTTTTGTGGTTAAAACTTATACCACTTGTCTATATTTTATATAGTATAATGTTTGTGGTTAAAACTTATACCACATGCTTATATTTGTATAGGACAATTTTTGTGGTTAAAACTTATACCACTTGTCTATATTTTATATAGTATAATTTTTGTGGTTAAAACTTATACCACATGCTTATATTTGTATAGGACAATTTTTGTGGTTAAAACTTATACCACATGCTTATATTTGTATAGGACAATTTTTGTGGTTAAAACTTATACCACATTCTTATATTTGTATAGGACAATTTTTGTGGTTAAAACTTATACCACTTGTCTATATTTTATATAGTATAATTTTTGTGGTTAAAACTTATACCACATGCTTATATTTGTATAGGACAATTTTTGTGGTTAAAACTTATACCACTTGTCTATATTTTATATAGTATAATGTTTGTGGTTAAAACTTATACCACATGCTTATATTTGTATAGGACAATTTTTGTGGTTAAAACTTATACCACTTGTCTATATTTTATATAGTATAATGTTTGTGGTTAAAACTTATACCACATGCTTATATTTGCATAGGACAATTTTTGTGTTTAAAACTTATACCACTTGTGTATATTTTATATAGCATAATTTTTGTGGTTAAAACTTATACCACTTGTCTATATTTTATATAGTATAATGTTTGTGGTTAAAACTTATACCACATGCTTATATTTGTATAGGACAATTTTTGTGGTTAAAACTTATACCACTTGTCTATATTTTATATAGTATAATGTTTGTGGTTAAAACTTATACCACATGCTTATATTTGTATAGGACAATTTTTGTGTTTAAAACTTATACCACTTGTGTATATTTTATATAGCATAATTTTTGTGGTTAAAACTTATACCACTTGTCTATATTTTATATAGTATAATGTTTGTGGTTAAAACTTATACCACATGCTTATATTTGTATAGGACAATTTTTGTGGTTAAAACTTATACCACTTGTCTATATTTTATATAGCATAATTTTTGTGGTTAAAACTTATACCACATGCTTATATTTGTATAGGACAATTTTTGTGTTTAAAACTTATACCACTTGTGTATATTTTATATAGCATAATTTTTTTGGTTAAAACTTATACCACTTATCTATATTTTATATAGTATAATTTTTGTGGTTAAAACTTATACCACATGCTTATATTTGCATAGGACAATTTTTGTGTTTAAAACTTATACCACTTGTGTATATTTTATATAGCATAATTTTTGTGGTTAAAACTTATACCACTTGTCTATATTTTATATAGTATAATGTTTGTGGTTAAAACTTATACCACATGCTTATATTTGTATAGGACAATTTTTGTGGTTAAAACTTATACCACTTGTCTATATTTTATATAGTATAATTTTTGTGGTTAAAACTTATACCACATGCTTATATTTGTATAGGACAATTTTTGTGGTTAAAACTTATACCACATGCTTATATTTGTATAGGACAATTTTTGTGGTTAAAACTTATACCACATTCTTATATTTGTATAGGACAATTTTTGTGGTTAAAACTTATACCACTTGTCTATATTTTATATAGTATAATTTTTGTGGTTAAAACTTATACCACATGCTTATATTTGTATAGGATAATTTTTGTGGTTAAAACTTATACCACTTGTCTATATTTTATATAGTATAATGTTTGTGGTTAAAACTTATACCACTTGTCTATATTTTATATAGTATAATGTTTGTGGTTAAAACTTATACCACATGCTTATATTTGTATAGGACAATTTTTGTGGTTAAAACTTATACCACATTCTTATATTTGTATAGGACAATTTTTGTGGTTAAAACTTATACCACTTGTCTATATTTTATATAGCATAATTTTTGTGGTTAAAACTGATACCACATGCTTATATTCGTATAGGACAATTTTTGTGGTTAAAACTTATACCACTTGTCTATATTTTATATAGTATAATTTTTGTGGTTAAAACTTATACCACATGCTTATATTTGTATAGGATAATTTTTGTGGTTAAAACTTATACCACATGCTTATATTTGTATAGGACAATTTTTGTGGTTAAAACTTATACCACTTGTCTATATTTTATATAGCATAATTTTTGTGGTTAAAACTTATACCACATGCTTATATTTGTATAGGACAATTTTTGTGTTTAAAACTTATACCACTTGTGTATATTTTATATAGCATAATTTTTTTGGTTAAAACTTATACCACTTGTCTATATTTTATATAGTATAATTTTTGTGGTTAAAACTTATACCACATGCTTATATTTGCATAGGACAATTTTTGTGTTTAAAACTTATACCACTTGTGTATATTTTATATAGCATAATTTTTGTGGTTAAAACTTATACCACTTGTCTATATTTTATATAGTATAATGTTTGTGGTTAAAACTTATACCACATGCTTATATTTGTATAGGACAATTTTTGTGGTTAAAACTTATACCACTTGTCTATATTTTATATAGTATAATTTTTGTGGTTAAAACTTATACCACATGCTTATATTTGTATAGGACAATTTTTGTGGTTAAAACTTATACCACATGCTTATATTTGTATAGGACAATTTTTGTGGTTAAAACTTATACCACATTCTTATATTTGTATAGGACAATTTTTGTGGTTAAAACTTATACCACTTGTCTATATTTTATATAGTATAATTTTTGTGGTTAAAACTTATACCACATGCTTATATTTGTATAGGATAATTTTTGTGGTTAAAACTTATACCACTTGTCTATATTTTATATAGTATAATGTTTGTGGTTAAAACTTATACCACATGCTTATATTTGTATAGGACAATTTTTGTGGTTAAAACTTATACCACTTGTCTATATTTTATATAGTATAATGTTTGTGGTTAAAACTTATACCACATGCTTATATTTGTATAGGACAATTTTTGTGGTTAAAACTTATACCACATTCTTATATTTGTATAGGACAATTTTTGTGGTTAAAACTTATACCACTTGTCTATATTTTATATAGCATAATTTTTGTGGTTAAAACTGATACCACATGCTTATATTCGTATAGGACAATTTTTGTGGTTAAAACTTATACCACTTGTCTATATTTTATATAGTATAATTTTTGTGGTTAAAACTTATACCACATGCTTATATTTGTATAGGATAATTTTTGTGGTTAAAACTTATACCACTTGTCTATATTTTATATAGTATAATGTTTGTGGTTAAAACTTATACCACATGCTTATATTTGTATAGGACAATTTTTGTGGTTAAAACTTATACCACTTGTCTATATTTTATATAGTATAATGTTTGTGGTTAAAACTTATACCACATGCTTATATTTGTATAGGACAATTTTTGTGGTTAAAACTTATACCACTTGTCTATATTTTATATAGTATAATGTTTGTGGTTAAAACTTATACCACATGCTTATATTTGTATAGGACAATTTTTGTGGTTAAAACTTATACCACATGCTTATATTTGTATAGGACAATTTTTGTGGTTAAAACTTATACCACATTCTTATATTTGTATAGGACAATTTTTGTGGTTAAAACTTATACCACTTGTCTATATTTTATATAGCATAATTTTTGTAGTTAAAACTGATACCACATGCTTATATTCGTATAGGACAATTTTTGTGGTTAAAACTTATACCACTTGTCTATATTTTATATAGTATAATTTTTGTGGTTAAAACTTATACCACATGCTTATATTTGTATAGGACAATTTTTGTGGTTAAAACTTATACCACTTGTCTATATTTTATATAGTATAATGTTTGTGGTTAAAACTTATACCACATGCTTATATTTGTATAGGACAATTTTTGTGGTTAAAACTTATACCACTTGTCTATATTTTATATAGTATAATGTTTGTGGTTAAAACTTATACCACATGCTTATATTTGCATAGGACAATTTTTGTGTTTAAAACTTATACCACTTGTGTATATTTTATATAGCATAATTTTTGTGGTTAAAACTTATACCACTTGTCTATATTTTATATAGTATAATGTTTGTGGTTAAAACTTATACCACATGCTTATATTTGTATAGGACAATTTTTGTGGTTAAAACTTATACCACTTGTCTATATTTTATATAGTATAATGTTTGTGGTTAAAACTTATACCACATGCTTATATTTGTATAGGACAATTTTTGTGTTTAAAACTTATACCACTTGTGTATATTTTATATAGCATAATTTTTGTGGTTAAAACTTATACCACTTGTCTATATTTTATATAGTATAATGTTTGTGGTTAAAACTTATACCACATGCTTATATTTGTATAGGACAATTTTTGTGGTTAAAACTTATACCACTTGTCTATATTTTATATAGCATAATTTTTGTGGTTAAAACTTATACCACATGCTTATATTTGTATAGGACAATTTTTGTGTTTAAAACTTATACCACTTGTGTATATTTTATATAGCATAATTTTTTTGGTTAAAACTTATACCACTTATCTATATTTTATATAGTATAATTTTTGTGGTTAAAACTTATACCACATGCTTATATTTGCATAGGACAATTTTTGTGTTTAAAACTTATACCACTTGTGTATATTTTATATAGCATAATTTTTGTGGTTAAAACTTATACCACTTGTCTATATTTTATATAGTATAATGTTTGTGGTTAAAACTTATACCACATGCTTATATTTGTATAGGACAATTTTTGTGGTTAAAACTTATACCACTTGTCTATATTTTATATAGTATAATTTTTGTGGTTAAAACTTATACCACATGCTTATATTTGTATAGGACAATTTTTGTGGTTAAAACTTATACCACATGCTTATATTTGTATAGGACAATTTTTGTGGTTAAAACTTATACCACATTCTTATATTTGTATAGGACAATTTTTGTGGTTAAAACTTATACCACTTGTCTATATTTTATATAGTATAATTTTTGTGGTTAAAACTTATACCACATGCTTATATTTGTATAGGATAATTTTTGTGGTTAAAACTTATACCACTTGTCTATATTTTATATAGTATAATGTTTGTGGTTAAAACTTATACCACTTGTCTATATTTTATATAGTATAATGTTTGTGGTTAAAACTTATACCACATGCTTATATTTGTATAGGACAATTTTTGTGGTTAAAACTTATACCACATTCTTATATTTGTATAGGACAATTTTTGTGGTTAAAACTTATACCACTTGTCTATATTTTATATAGCATAATTTTTGTGGTTAAAACTGATACCACATGCTTATATTCGTATAGGACAATTTTTGTGGTTAAAACTTATACCACTTGTCTATATTTTATATAGTATAATTTTTGTGGTTAAAACTTATACCACATGCTTATATTTGTATAGGATAATTTTTGTGGTTAAAACTTATACCACATGCTTATATTTGTATAGGACAATTTTTGTGGTTAAAACTTATACCACATGCTTATATTTGTATAGGACAATTTTTGTGTTTAAAACTTATACCACTTGTGTATATTTTATATAGCATAATTTTTTTGGTTAAAACTTATACCACTTGTCTATATTTTATATAGTATAATTTTTGTGGTTAAAACTTATACCACATGCTTATATTTGCATAGGACAATTTCTGTGTTTAAAACTTATACCACTTGTGTATATTTTATATAGCATAATTTTTGTGGTTAAAACTTATACCACTTGTCTATATTTTATATAGTATAATGTTTGTGGTTAAAACTTATACCACATGCTTATATTTGTATAGGACAATTTTTGTGGTTAAAACTTATACCACTTGTCTATATTTTATATAGTATAATTTTTGTGGTTAAAACTTATACCACATGCTTATATTTGTATAGGACAATTTTTGTGGTTAAAACTTATACCACATGCTTATATTTGTATAGGACAATTTTTGTGGTTAAAACTTATACCACATTCTTATATTTGTATATGACAATTTTTGTGGTTAAAACTTATACCACTTGTCTATATTTTATATAGTATAATTTTTGTGGTTAAAACTTATACCACATGCTTATATTTGTATAGGATAATTTTTGTGGTTAAAACTTATACCACTTGTCTATATTTTATATAGTATAATGTTTGTGGTTAAAACTTATACCACATGCTTATATTTGTATAGGACAATTTTTGTGGTTAAAACTTATACCACTTGTCTATATTTTATATAGCATAATTTTTGTGGTTAAAACTGATACCACATGCTTATATTCGTATAGGACAATTTTTGTGGTTAAAACTTATACCACTTGTCTATATTTTATATAGTATAATGTTTGTGGTTAAAACTTATACCACATGCTTATATTTGTATAGGACAATTTTTGTGGTTAAAACTTATACCACATTCTTATATTTGTATAGGACAATTTTTGTGGTTAAAACTTATACCACTTGTCTATATTTTATATAGCATAATTTTTGTGGTTAAAACTGATACCACATGCTTATATTCGTATAGGACAATTTTTGTGGTTAAAACTTATACCACTTGTCTATATTTTATATAGTATAATTTTTGTGGTTAAAACTTATACCACATGCTTATATTTGTATAGGATAATTTTTGTGGTTAAAACTTATACCACTTGTCTATATTTTATATAGTATAATGTTTGTGGTTAAAACTTATACCACATGCTTATATTTGTATAGGACAATTTTTGTGGTTAAAACTTATACCACTTGTCTATATTTTATATAGTATAATGTTTGTGGTTAAAACTTATACCACATGCTTATATTTGTATAGGACAATTTTTGTGGTTAAAACTTATACCACTTGTCTATATTTTATATAGTATAATGTTTGTGGTTAAAACTTATACCACATGCTTATATTTGTATAGGACAATTTTTGTGGTTAAAACTTATACCACTTGTCTATATTTTATATAGTATAATGTTTGTGGTTAAAACTTATACCACATGCTTATATTTGTATAGGACAATTTTTGTGTTTAAAACTTATACCACTTGTGTATATTTTATATAGCATAATTTTTGTGGTTAAAACTTATACCACTTGTCTATATTTTATATAGTATAATGTTTGTGGTTAAAACTTATACCACATGCTTATATTTGTATAGGACAATTTTTGTGGTTAAAACTTATACCACTTGTCTATATTTTATATAGCATAATTTTTGTGGTTAAAACTTATACCACATGCTTATATTTGTATAGGACAATTTTTGTGTTTAAAACTTATACCACTTGTGTATATTTTATATAGCATAATTTTTTTGGTTAAAACTTATACCACTTGTCTATATTTTATATAGTATAATTTTTGTGGTTAAAACTTATACCACATGCTTATATTTGTATAGGACAATTTTTGTGTTTAAAACTTATACCACTTGTGTATATTTTATATAGCATAATTTTTGTGGTTAAAACTTATACCACTTGTCTATATTTTATATAGTATAATGTTTGTGGTTAAAACTTATACCACATGCTTATATTTGTATAGGACAATTTTTGTGGTTAAAACTTATACCACTTGTCTATATTTTATATAGCATAATTTTTGTGGTTAAAACTTATACCACATGCTTATATTTGTATAGGACAATTTTTGTGTTTAAAACTTATACCACTTGTGTATATTTTATATAGCATAATTTTTTTGGTTAAAACTTATACCACTTGTCTATATTTTATATAGTATAATTTTTGTGGTTAAAACTTATACCACATGCTTATATTTGCATAGGACAATTTTTGTGTTTAAAACTTATACCACTTGTGTATATTTTATATAGCATAATTTTTGTGGTTAAAACTTATACCACTTGTCTATATTTTATATAGTATAATGTTTGTGGTTAAAACTTATACCACATGCTTATATTTGTATAGGACAATTTTTGTGGTTAAAACTTATACCACATTCTTATATTTGTATAGGACAATTTTTGTGGTTAAAACTTATACCACTTGTCTATATTTTATATAGTATAATGTTTGTGGTTAAAACTTATACCACATGCTTATATTTGTATAGGATAATTTTTGTGGTTAAAACTTATACCACTTGTCTATATTTTATATAGTATAATGTTTGTGGTTAAAACTTACACCACATGCTTATATTTGTATAGGACAATTTTTGTGGTTAAAACTTATACCACTTGTCTATATTTTATATAGTATAATTTTTGTGGTTAAAACTTATACCACATGCTTATATTTGTATAGGACAATTTTTGTGTTTAAAACTTATACCACTTGTGTATATTTTATATAGCATAATTTTTTTGGTTAAAACTTATACCACTTGTCTATATTTTATATAGTATAATTTTTGTGGTTAAAACTTATACCACATGCTTATATTTGTATAGGACAATTTTTGTGTTTAAAACTTATACCACTTGTGTATATTTTATATAGCATAATTTTTGTGGTTAAAACTTATACCACTTGTCTATATTTTATATAGTATAATGTTTGTGGTTAAAACTTATACCACATGCTTATATTTGTATAGGACAATTTTTGTGGTTAAAACTTATACCACTTGTCTATATTTTATATAGCATAATTTTTGTGGTTAAAACTTATACCACATGCTTATATTTGTATAGGACAATTTTTGTGTTTAAAACTTATACCACTTGTGTATATTTTATATAGCATAATTTTTTTGGTTAAAACTTATACCACTTGTCTATATTTTATATAGTATAATTTTTGTGGTTAAAACTTATACCACATGCTTATATTTGCATAGGACAATTTTTGTGTTTAAAACTTATACCACTTGTGTATATTTTATATAGCATAATTTTTGTGGTTAAAACTTATACCACTTGTCTATATTTTATATAGTATAATGTTTGTGGTTAAAACTTATACCACATGCTTATATTTGTATAGGACAATTTTTGTGGTTAAAACTTATACCACATTCTTATATTTGTATAGGACAATTTTTGTGGTTAAAACTTATACCACTTGTCTATATTTTATATAGTATAATGTTTGTGGTTAAAACTTATACCACATGCTTATATTTGTATAGGATAATTTTTGTGGTTAAAACTTATACCACTTGTCTATATTTTATATAGTATAATGTTTGTGGTTAAAACTTATACCACATGCTTATATTTGTATAGGACAATTTTTGTGGTTAAAACTTATACCACTTGTCTATATTTTATATAGTATAATTTTTGTGGTTAAAACTTATACCACATGCTTATATTTGTATAGGACAATTTTTGTGGTTAAAACTTATACCACATGCTTATATTTGTATAGGACAATTTTTGTGGTTAAAACTTATACCACATTCTTATATTTGTATAGGACAATTTTTGTGTTTAAAACTTATACCACTTGTGTATATTTTATATAGCATAATTTTTGTGGTTAAAACTTATACCACTTGTCTATATTTTATATAGTATAATGTTTGTGGTTAAAACTTATACCACATGCTTATATTTGTATAGGACAATTTTTGTGGTTAAAACTTATACCACTTGTCTATATTTTATATAGTATAATGTTTGTGGTTAAAACTTATACCACATGCTTATATTTGTATAGGACAATTTTTGTGTTTAAAACTTATACCACTTGTGTATATTTTATATAGCATAATTTTTGTGGTTAAAACTTATACCACTTGTCTATATTTTATATAGTATAATGTTTGTGGTTAAAACTTATACCACATGCTTATATTTGCATAGGACAATTTTTGTGGTTAAAACTTATACCACTTGTCTATATTTTATATAGCATAATTTTTGTGGTTAAAACTTATACCACATGCTTATATTTGTATAGGACAATTTTTGTGTTTAAAACTTATACCACTTGTGTATATTTTATATAGCATAATTTTTTTGGTTAAAACTTATACCACTTATCTATATTTTATATAGTATAATTTTTGTGGTTAAAACTTATACCACATGCTTATATTTGCATAGGACAATTTTTGTGTTTAAAACTTATACCACTTGTGTATATTTTATATAGCATAATTTTTGTGGTTAAAACTTATACCACTTGTCTATATTTTATATAGTATAATGTTTGTGGTTAAAACTTATACCACATGCTTATATTTGTATAGGACAATTTTTGTGGTTAAAACTTATACCACTTGTCTATATTTTATATAGTATAATTTTTGTGGTTAAAACTTATACCACATGCTTATATTTGTATAGGACAATTTTTGTGGTTAAAACTTATACCACATGCTTATATTTGTATAGGACAATTTTTGTGGTTAAAACTTATACCACATTCTTATATTTGTATAGGACAATTTTTGTGGTTAAAACTTATACCACTTGTCTATATTTTATATAGTATAATTTTTGTGGTTAAAACTTATACCACATGCTTATATTTGTATAGGATAATTTTTGTGGTTAAAACTTATACCACTTGTCTATATTTTATATAGTATAATGTTTGTGGTTAAAACTTATACCACTTGTCTATATTTTATATAGTATAATGTTTGTGGTTAAAACTTATACCACATGCTTATATTTGTATAGGACAATTTTTGTGGTTAAAACTTATACCACATTCTTATATTTGTATAGGACAATTTTTGTGGTTAAAACTTATACCACTTGTCTATATTTTATATAGCATAATTTTTGTGGTTAAAACTGATACCACATGCTTATATTTGTATAGGACAATTTTTGTGGTTAAAACTTATACCACTTGTCTATATTTTATATAGTATAATTTTTGTGGTTAAAACTTATACCACATGCTTATATTTGTATAGGATAATTTTTGTGGTTAAAACTTATACCACATGCTTATATTTGTATAGGACAATTTTTGTGGTTAAAACTTATACCACTTGTCTATATTTTATATAGCATAATTTTTGTGGTTAAAACTTATACCACATGCTTATATTTGTATAGGACAATTTTTGTGTTTAAAACTTATACCACTTGTGTATATTTTATATAGCATAATTTTTTTGGTTAAAACTTATACCACTTGTCTATATTTTATATAGTATAATTTTTGTGGTTAAAACTTATACCACATGCTTATATTTGCATAGGACAATTTTTGTGTTTAAAACTTATACCACTTGTGTATATTTTATATAGCATAATTTTTGTGGTTAAAACTTATACCACTTGTCTATATTTTATATAGTATAATGTTTGTGGTTAAAACTTATACCACATGCTTATATTTGTATAGGACAATTTTTGTGGTTAAAACTTATACCACTTGTCTATATTTTATATAGTATAATTTTTGTGGTTAAAACTTATACCACATGCTTATATTTGTATAGGACAATTTTTGTGGTTAAAACTTATACCACATGCTTATATTTGTATAGGACAATTTTTGTGGTTAAAGCTTATACCACATTCTTATATTTGTATAGGACAATTTTTGTGGTTAAAACTTATACCACTTGTCTATATTTTATATAGTATAATTTTTGTGGTTAAAACTTATACCACATGCTTATATTTGTATAGGATAATTTTTGTGGTTAAAACTTATACCACTTGTCTATATTTTATATAGTATAATGTTTGTGGTTAAAACTTATACCACATGCTTATATTTGTATAGGACAATTTTTGTGGTTAAAACTTATACCACTTGTCTATATTTTATATAGTATAATGTTTGTGGTTAAAACTTATACCACATGCTTATATTTGTATAGGACAATTTTTGTGGTTAAAACTTATACCACATTCTTATATTTGTATAGGACAATTTTTGTGGTTAAAACTTATACCACTTGTCTATATTTTATATAGCATAATTTTTGTGGTTAAAACTGATACCACATGCTTATATTCGTATAGGACAATTTTTGTGGTTAAAACTTATACCACTTGTCTATATTTTATATAGTATAATTTTTGTGGTTAAAACTTATACCACATGCTTATATTTGTATAGGATAATTTTTGTGGTTAAAACTTATACCACTTGTCTATATTTTATATAGTATAATGTTTGTGGTTAAAACTTATACCACATGCTTATATTTGTATAGGACAATTTTTGTGGTTAAAACTTATACCACTTGTCTATATTTTATATAGTATAATGTTTGTGGTTAAAACTTATACCACATGCTTATATTTTGTAATGAAGTTATTTTTCACAATTTAAATAATTTGAATAATTTCGGGATTCAATGAAAATTTATTTGAAATTAAATAAAACGTTCGATTTTTATTTGGCTCACCCTACACATATTTTAAAATATTTCACTAGCTAACGCCGTTTAAAGATAGTATTGCGCGCGCCGCGAATCCAGTCGCTTTGGAAGGGATTTTTGCGTAGTAGGAATTCTTGAGAGCTTAGGTGAGAAATAATTTGAAATTAAGAATTAATTCTTTTCCTGCGATTCATTCTGAACAGTCGAACCGAAATCTAGTTAGCCGTTTTTCCGCCGTTTAAAAGTATTCCTAGGTATAAAATTCTTAGTATTGTTTTCCGTAATTTTTCATTTGATTTTGCCGTGTTAATAAGATAAATTAGAATCGCGTTAATTTTGATCCGAAATCACATCCGTTTATTTTTAAAAGATAAGACGCCGCGTCGTGTATTGTTTACCTACATTTTTTGTACCGTTCCGACTTTCTCTTTTTATATCATTTGCTTTTCGTTCGATTATTTCGTCGGTATTAATTTGAGAATAATTTAGTTATTAGTAAAGAATTCATTTAATTATTACAAAGAGTTATTTAGATTTTAAAAATCAAAATACCGAATTGCGTGAGATTTTTATTTTAGTTCTCGTTTTTATTTCTTGAATAATTTGGCTGAAATAGTTTGATCATTTTTCCGGTTTTATAATTTAGTTTATTTATAATTAAATTTTCATTCTCAGTGGCGTACCTGATTTAATTTAATTTTAAATATCATTATTTTTCCGAATTAGTAAACGAGAATAGTTTATTCATTTTAGGGACCCGTAATTTCATTTTTAATTTTGGTAATTATTTTAATTTCCGAAAAATTAATCTAATTTTGGTTTCTTTCCGTGGCCGAATTTTAGGAGAGTTATTTAAGTTCTCAGTTTAGAATTTTATTTACGATTACATTTCTAATTTTGTAAATTATCTTTTCCGATAGATTAACCGAAATTGATTCATTTATTGATGGTTTTCTTGAGTTAGTTTGTTTTTAATTAAATCTCAGTTAGCTTTGGTTACCTTTTCACGTCCGAAATTTAATAGTAGTTACCGCATTAATTGTTCCGACTGTCGCGAAAGTAATTTAAAAGCATTGGGATCAGATCTTATCTTCGTGGTGGCTTCGGCAAAAACCCCCAGACAATATCTCCCCAATTGCAGAGTTAGTTCGCCGTGAAGTAGTAGCTTTGGGATCAGATCTTATCTTCGTGGTGGCTTCGGCAAAAACCCCCAGACAATATCTCCCCATAGCTAAGTTCGCTCGCCGGGTAATAATTTTCAACGCTTTGGCACGGTTAGGTTGTCGTGAAATAATTTAAAAGCATTGGGATCAGATCTTATCTTCGTGGTGGCTTCGGCAAAAACCCCCAGACAATATCTCCCCAATTGCAGAGTTAGTTCGCCGTGAAGTAGTAGCTTTGGGATCAGATCTTATCTTCGTGGTGGCTTCGGCAAAAACCCCCAGACAATATCTCCCCATAGCTAAGTTCGCTCGCCGGGTAATAATTTTCAACGCTTTGGCACGGTTAGGTTGTCGTGAAATAATTTAAAAGCATTGGGATCAGATCTTATCTTCGTGGTGGCTTCGGCAAAAACCCCCAGACAATATCTCCCCAATTGCAGAGTTAGTTCGCCGTGAAGTAGTAGCTTTGGGATCAGATCTTATCTTCGTGGTGGCTTCGGCAAAAACCCCCAGACAATATCTCCCCATAGCTAAGTTCGCTCGCCGGGTAATAATTTTCAACGCTTTGGCACGGTTAGGTTGTCGTGAAATAATTTAAAAGCATTGGGATCAGATCTTATCTTCGTGGTGGCTTCGGCAAAAACCCCCAGACAATATCTCCCCAATTGCAGAGTTAGTTCGCCGTGAAGTAGTAGCTTTGGGATCAGATCTTATCTTCGTGGTGGCTTCGGCAAAAACCCCCAGACAATATCTCCCCATAGCTAAGTTCGCTCGCCGGGTAATAATTTTCAACGCTTTGGCACGGTTAGGTTGTCGTGAAATAATTTAAAAGCATTGGGATCAGATCTTATCTTCGTGGTGGCTTCGGCAAAAACCCCCAGACAATATCTCCCCAATTGCAGAGTTAGTTCGACGTGTAGTTTCCGAAATCTTGGGACCAGATCTTATCTTCGTGGTGGCTTCGGCAAAAACCCCCAGACAATATCTACCTGAGTTTCGGCCGGTCTGTATTAGTATCGCAGCTTCGGGACTGATCTTATCTTCGTGGTGGCTTCGGCAAAAACCCCCAGACAATATCAGATTCTGAATGCTTAGGTCCGTAAATTCAACCCCCGCGATTACCCTGTTTATTCCGTAAAATAAGAAAGCTAACTAACTCACCCGATTTAAGTTAAATAATTTAATAGTATTAATTTACGTTTCCGGTTAATTAGCATTTTTAGAAAGAGGGTCATAAAATAGTTGCCGATTTTAATTTCCGAATTTGACAAGTAGATTTCATAATTAATAAGGTTAGATAACTCTCCTGTTTCAATTTAAAGTAATAAAAGTAATTGAGAATAAATTTATTAACTTTCTTGTTAATTTTGGAACATAATAAATTTTGACAAACCCTGCAGATCTATTCCATAAATTAATTAGGCTAAATAACTCTTTCATAGTGATTTAGATA
Organism: Crepidodera aurea; assembly: GCA_949320105.2. Classification (NCBI taxonomy): domain Eukaryota; kingdom Metazoa; phylum Arthropoda; class Insecta; order Coleoptera; family Chrysomelidae; genus Crepidodera; species Crepidodera aurea. The sequence goes on along the minus strand of OX439474.1, from coordinate 76,773,024 downwards.
TTTAATAGAAATTATTTTGTTTTTTCGTTTGCTTCCGTAATTTGATAAATTTAATTAAAGTCTGATTGAGTCACTCCGTCACTACAGTCACTATAAAGCCGAATCGAACGTTTCTTTTAAACGTAGTATTTTTTTTTGTTCAGGGTTAAATAGGGTTGGGCTTTGAAGTAGAACGAATTTTATTTTGTTACACTAGCTAAAAACAATATATGTGTCACGTTTATTTCCTGGTTTATATTCACCAACCTTACCTCTTTTCAGGGATATTAAAGGTATCTAATAAAGTAAAAATAATTAAGTCTGAAGTCAACTAGACCCCTGGAGAATACCGTATCTCCATCTGAAGTTACCTGTGCCCCTAAGAGGCCGTTTCTAAGGGTTGTGGAGCATACCACATAAAAAACTGGCGCTCGAGCAATCTCCGTAGTAAAGCGTCATCTTGTAAGGCAATATTTTTCTTAGTGGCAAGAAAAAGCCTTACAATTTGTATAGGACAATTTTTGTGGTTAAAACTTATACCACTTGTCTATATTTTATATAGTATAATGTTTGTGGTTAAAACTTATACCACATGCTTATATTTGTATAGGACAATTTTTGTGGTTAAAACTTATACCACTTGTCTATATTTTATATAGTATAATGTTTGTGGTTAAAACTTATACCACATGCTTATATTTGTATAGGACAATTTTTGTGGTTAAAACTTATACCACTTGTCTATATTTTATATAGTATAATTTTTGTGGTTAAAACTTATACCACATGCTTATATTTGTATAGGACAATTTTTGTGGTTAAAACTTATACCACATGCTTATATTTGTATAGGACAATTTTTGTGGTTAAAACTTATACCACTTGTCTATATTTTATATAGTATAATGTTTGTGGTTAAAACTTATACCACATGCTTATATTTGCATAGGACAATTTTTGTGGTTAAAACTTATACCACTTGTCTATATTTTATATAGCATAATTTTTGTGGTTAAAACTTATACCACATGCTTATATTTGTATAGGACAATTTTTGTGTTTAAAACTTATACCACTTGTGTATATTTTATATAGCATAATTTTTTTGGTTAAAACTTATACCACTTATCTATATTTTATATAGTATAATTTTTGTGGTTAAAACTTATACCACATGCTTATATTTGCATAGGACAATTTTTGTGTTTAAAACTTATACCACTTGTGTATATTTTATATAGCATAATTTTTGTGGTTAAAACTTATACCACTTGTCTATATTTTATATAGTATAATGTTTGTGGTTAAAACTTATACCACATGCTTATATTTGTATAGGACAATTTTTGTGGTTAAAACTTATACCACTTGTCTATATTTTATATAGTATAATTTTTGTGGTTAAAACTTATACCACATGCTTATATTTGTATAGGACAATTTTTGTGGTTAAAACTTATACCACATGCTTATATTTGTATAGGACAATTTTTGTGGTTAAAACTTATACCACATTCTTATATTTGTATAGGACAATTTTTGTGGTTAAAACTTATACCACTTGTCTATATTTTATATAGTATAATTTTTGTGGTTAAAACTTATACCACATGCTTATATTTGTATAGGATAATTTTTGTGGTTAAAACTTATACCACTTGTCTATATTTTATATAGTATAATGTTTGTGGTTAAAACTTATACCACTTGTCTATATTTTATATAGTATAATGTTTGTGGTTAAAACTTATACCACATGCTTATATTTGTATAGGACAATTTTTGTGGTTAAAACTTATACCACATTCTTATATTTGTATAGGACAATTTTTGTGGTTAAAACTTATACCACTTGTCTATATTTTATATAGCATAATTTTTGTGGTTAAAACTGATACCACATGCTTATATTCGTATAGGACAATTTTTGTGGTTAAAACTTATACCACTTGTCTATATTTTATATAGTATAATTTTTGTGGTTAAAACTTATACCACATGCTTATATTTGTATAGGATAATTTTTGTGGTTAAAACTTATACCACATGCTTATATTTGTATAGGACAATTTTTGTGGTTAAAACTTATACCACTTGTCTATATTTTATATAGCATAATTTTTGTGGTTAAAACTTATACCACATGCTTATATTTGTATAGGACAATTTTTGTGTTTAAAACTTATACCACTTGTGTATATTTTATATAGCATAATTTTTTTGGTTAAAACTTATACCACTTGTCTATATTTTATATAGTATAATTTTTGTGGTTAAAACTTATACCACATGCTTATATTTGCATAGGACAATTTTTGTGTTTAAAACTTATACCACTTGTGTATATTTTATATAGCATAATTTTTGTGGTTAAAACTTATACCACTTGTCTATATTTTATATAGTATAATGTTTGTGGTTAAAACTTATACCACATGCTTATATTTGTATAGGACAATTTTTGTGGTTAAAACTTATACCACTTGTCTATATTTTATATAGTATAATTTTTGTGGTTAAAACTTATACCACATGCTTATATTTGTATAGGATAATTTTTGTGGTTAAAACTTATACCACTTGTCTATATTTTATATAGTATAATGTTTGTGGTTAAAACTTATACCACATGCTTATATTTGTATAGGACAATTTTTGTGGTTAAAACTTATACCACTTGTCTATATTTTATATAGTATAATGTTTGTGGTTAAAACTTATACCACATGCTTATATTTGTATAGGACAATTTTTGTGGTTAAAACTTATACCACATTCTTATATTTGTATAGGACAATTTTTGTGGTTAAAACTTATACCACTTGTCTATATTTTATATAGCATAATTTTTGTGGTTAAAACTGATACCACATGCTTATATTCGTATAGGACAATTTTTGTGGTTAAAACTTATACCACTTGTCTATATTTTATATAGTATAATTTTTGTGGTTAAAACTTATACCACATGCTTATATTTGTATAGGATAATTTTTGTGGTTAAAACTTATACCACTTGTCTATATTTTATATAGTATAATGTTTGTGGTTAAAACTTATACCACATGCTTATATTTGTATAGGACAATTTTTGTGGTTAAAACTTATACCACTTGTCTATATTTTATATAGTATAATGTTTGTGGTTAAAACTTATACCACATGCTTATATTTGTATAGGACAATTTTTGTGGTTAAAACTTATACCACTTGTCTATATTTTATATAGTATAATGTTTGTGGTTAAAACTTATACCACATGCTTATATTTGTATAGGACAATTTTTGTGGTTAAAACTTATACCACTTGTCTATATTTTATATAGTATAATGTTTGTGGTTAAAACTTATACCACATGCTTATATTTGTATAGGACAATTTTTGTGTTTAAAACTTATACCACTTGTGTATATTTTATATAGCATAATTTTTGTGGTTAAAACTTATACCAATTGTCTATATTTTATATAGTATAATGTTTGTGGTTAAAACTTATACCACATGCTTATATTTGTATAGGACAATTTTTGTGGTTAAAACTTATACCACTTGTCTATATTTTATATAGCATAATTTTTGTGGTTAAAACTTATACCACATGCTTATATTTGTATAGGACAATTTTTGTGTTTAAAACTTATACCACTTGTGTATATTTTATATAGCATAATTTTTTTGGTTAAAACTTATACCACTTGTCTATATTTTATATAGTATAATTTTTGTGGTTAAAACTTATACCACATGCTTATATTTGTATAGGACAATTTTTGTGTTAAAAACTTATACCACTTGTGTATATTTTATATAGCATAATTTTTGTGGTTAAAACTTATACCACTTGTCTATATTTTATATAGTATAATGTTTGTGGTTAAAACTTATACCACATGCTTATATTTGTATAGGACAATTTTTGTGGTTAAAACTTATACCACTTGTCTATATTTTATATAGCATAATTTTTGTGGTTAAAACTTATACCACATGCTTATATTTGTATAGGACAATTTTTGTGTTTAAAACTTATACCACTTGTGTATATTTTATATAGCATAATTTTTTTGGTTAAAACTTATACCACTTGTCTATATTTTATATAGTATAATTTTTGTGGTTAAAACTTATACCACATGCTTATATTTGCATAGGACAATTTTTGTGTTTAAAACTTATACCACTTGTGTATATTTTATATAGCATAATTTTTGTGGTTAAAACTTATACCACTTGTCTATATTTTATATAGTATAATGTTTGTGGTTAAAACTTATACCACATGCTTATATTTGTATAGGACAATTTTTGTGGTTAAAACTTATACCACATTCTTATATTTGTATAGGACAATTTTTGTGGTTAAAACTTATACCACTTGTCTATATTTTATATAGTATAATGTTTGTGGTTAAAACTTATACCACATGCTTATATTTGTATAGGATAATTTTTGTGGTTAAAACTTATACCACTTGTCTATATTTTATATAGTATAATGTTTGTGGTTAAAACTTATACCACATGCTTATATTTGTATAGGACAATTTTTGTGGTTAAAACTTATACCACTTGTCTATATTTTATATAGTATAATGTTTGTGGTTAAAACTTATACCACATGCTTATATTTGTATAGGACAATTTTTGTGGTTAAAACTTATACCACATTCTTATATTTGTATAGGACAATTTTTGTGGTTAAAACTTATACCACTTGTCTATATTTTATATAGCATAATTTTTGTGGTTAAAACTGATACCACATGCTTATATTCGTATAGGACAATTTTTGTGGTTAAAACTTATACCACTTGTCTATATTTTATATAGTATAATTTTTGTGGTTAAAACTTATACCACATGCTTATATTTGTATAGGATAATTTTTGTGGTTAAAACTTATACCACTTGTCTATATTTTATATAGTATAATGTTTGTGGTTAAAACTTATACCACATGCTTATATTTGTATAGGACAATTTTTGTGGTTAAAACTTATACCACTTGTCTATATTTTATATAGTATAATGTTTGTGGTTAAAACTTATACCACATGCTTATATTTGTATAGGACAATTTTTGTGGTTAAAACTTATACCACTTGTCTATATTTTATATAGTATAATGTTTGTGGTTAAAACTTATACCACATGCTTATATTTGTATAGGACAATTTTTGTGGTTAAAACTTATACCACTTGTCTATATTTTATATAGTATAATGTTTGTGGTTAAAACTTATACCACATGCTTATATTTGTATAGGACAATTTTTGTGTTTAAAACTTATACCACTTGTGTATATTTTATATAGCATAATTTTTGTGGTTAAAACTTATACCATTGTCTATATTTTATATAGTATAATGTTTGTGGTTAAAACTTATACCACATGCTTATATTTGTATAGGACAATTTTTGTGGTTAAAACTTATACCACTTGTCTATATTTTATATAGCATAATTTTTGTGGTTAAAACTTATACCACATGCTTATATTTGTATAGGACAATTTTTGTGTTTAAAACTTATACCACTTGTGTATATTTTATATAGCATAATTTTTTTGGTTAAAACTTATACCACTTGTCTATATTTTATATAGTATAATTTTTGTGGTTAAAACTTATACCACATGCTTATATTTGCATAGGACAATTTTTGTGTTTAAAACTTATACCACTTGTGTATATTTTATATAGCATAATTTTTGTGGTTAAAACTTATACCACTTGTCTATATTTTATATAGTATAATGTTTGTGGTTAAAACTTATACCACATGCTTATATTTGTATAGGACAATTTTTGTGGTTAAAACTTATACCACTTGTCTATATTTTATATAGTATAATTTTTGTGGTTAAAACTTATACCACATGCTTATATTTGTATAGGACAATTTTTGTGGTTAAAACTTATACCACATGCTTATATTTGTATAGGACAATTTTTGTGGTTAAAACTTATACCACATTCTTATATTTGTATAGGACAATTTTTGTGGTTAAAACTTATACCACTTGTCTATATTTTATATAGTATAATTTTTGTGGTTAAAACTTATACCACATGCTTATATTTGTATAGGATAATTTTTGTGGTTAAAACTTATACCACTTGTCTATATTTTATATAGTATAATGTTTGTGGTTAAAACTTATACCACATGCTTATATTTGTATAGGACAATTTTTGTGGTTAAAACTTATACCACTTGTCTATATTTTATATAGTATAATGTTTGTGGTTAAAACTTATACCACATGCTTATATTTGTATAGGACAATTTTTGTGGTTAAAACTTATACCACATTCTTATATTTGTATAGGACAATTTTTGTGGTTAAAACTTATACCACTTGTCTATATTTTATATAGCATAATTTTTGTGGTTAAAACTGATACCACATGCTTATATTCGTATAGGACAATTTTTGTGGTTAAAACTTATACCACTTGTCTATATTTTATATAGTATAATTTTTGTGGTTAAAACTTATACCACATGCTTATATTTGTATAGGATAATTTTTGTGGTTAAAACTTATACCACTTGTCTATATTTTATATAGTATAATGTTTGTGGTTAAAACTTATACCACATGCTTATATTTGTATAGGACAATTTTTGTGGTTAAAACTTATACCACTTGTCTATATTTTATATAGTATAATGTTTGTGGTTAAAACTTATACCACATGCTTATATTTGTATAGGACAATTTTTGTGGTTAAAACTTATACCACTTGTCTATATTTTATATAGTATAATGTTTGTGGTTAAAACTTATACCACATGCTTATATTTGTATAGGACAATTTTTGTGTTTAAAACTTATACCACTTGTGTATATTTTATATAGCATAATTTTTGTGGTTAAAACTTATACCACTTGTCTATATTTTATATAGTATAATGTTTGTGGTTAAAACTTATACCACATGCTTATATTTGTATAGGACAATTTTTGTGGTTAAAACTTATACCACTTGTCTATATTTTATATAGCATAATTTTTGTGGTTAAAACTTATACCACATGCTTATATTTGTATAGGACAATTTTTGTGTTTAAAACTTATACCACTTGTGTATATTTTATATAGCATAATTTTTTTGGTTAAAACTTATACCACTTGTCTATATTTTATATAGTATAATTTTTGTGGTTAAAACTTATACCACATGCTTATATTTGCATAGGACAATTTTTGTGTTTAAAACTTATACCACTTGTGTATATTTTATATAGCATAATTTTTGTGGTTAAAACTTATACCACTTGTCTATATTTTATATAGTATAATGTTTGTGGTTAAAACTTATACCACATGCTTATATTTGTATAGGACAATTTTTGTGGTTAAAACTTATACCACTTGTCTATATTTTATATAGTATAATTTTTGTGGTTAAAACTTATACCACATGCTTATATTTGTATAGGACAATTTTTGTGGTTAAAACTTATACCACATGCTTATATTTGTATAGGACAATTTTTGTGGTTAAAACTTATACCACATTCTTATATTTGTATAGGACAATTTTTGTGGTTAAAACTTATACCACTTGTCTATATTTTATATAGTATAATTTTTGTGGTTAAAACTTATACCACATGCTTATATTTGTATAGGATAATTTTTGTGGTTAAAACTTATACCACTTGTCTATATTTTATATAGTATAATGTTTGTGGTTAAAACTTATACCACTTGTCTATATTTTATATAGTATAATGTTTGTGGTTAAAACTTATACCACATGCTTATATTTGTATAGGACAATTTTTGTGGTTAAAACTTATACCACATTCTTATATTTGTATAGGACAATTTTTGTGGTTAAAACTTATACCACTTGTCTATATTTTATATAGCATAATTTTTGTGGTTAAAACTGATACCACATGCTTATATTCGTATAGGACAATTTTTGTGGTTAAAACTTATACCACTTGTCTATATTTTATATAGTATAATTTTTGTGGTTAAAACTTATACCACATGCTTATATTTGTATAGGATAATTTTTGTGGTTAAAACTTATACCACATGCTTATATTTGTATAGGACAATTTTTGTGGTTAAAACTTATACCACTTGTCTATATTTTATATAGCATAATTTTTGTGGTTAAAACTTATACCACATGCTTATATTTGTATAGGACAATTTTTGTGTTTAAAACTTATACCACTTGTGTATATTTTATATAGCATAATTTTTTTGGTTAAAACTTATACCACTTGTCTATATTTTATATAGTATAATTTTTGTGGTTAAAACTTATACCACATGCTTATATTTGCATAGGACAATTTTTGTGTTTAAAACTTATACCACTTGTGTATATTTTATATAGCATAATTTTTGTGGTTAAAACTTATACCACTTGTCTATATTTTATATAGTATAATGTTTGTGGTTAAAACTTATACCACATGCTTATATTTGTATAGGACAATTTTTGTGGTTAAAACTTATACCACTTGTCTATATTTTATATAGTATAATTTTTGTGGTTAAAACTTATACCACATGCTTATATTTGTATAGGACAATTTTTGTGGTTAAAACTTATACCACATGCTTATATTTGTATAGGACAATTTTTGTGGTTAAAACTTATACCACATTCTTATATTTGTATAGGACAATTTTTGTGGTTAAAACTTATACCACTTGTCTATATTTTATATAGTATAATTTTTGTGGTTAAAACTTATACCACATGCTTATATTTGTATAGGATAATTTTTGTGGTTAAAACTTATACCACTTGTCTATATTTTATATAGTATAATGTTTGTGGTTAAAACTTATACCACTTGTCTATATTTTATATAGTATAATGTTTGTGGTTAAAACTTATACCACATGCTTATATTTGTATAGGACAATTTTTGTGGTTAAAACTTATACCACATTCTTATATTTGTATAGGACAATTTTTGTGGTTAAAACTTATACCACTTGTCTATATTTTATATAGCATAATTTTTGTGGTTAAAACTGATACCACATGCTTATATTCGTATAGGACAATTTTTGTGGTTAAAACTTATACCACTTGTCTATATTTTATATAGTATAATTTTTGTGGTTAAAACTTATACCACATGCTTATATTTGTATAGGATAATTTTTGTGGTTAAAACTTATACCACATGCTTATATTTGTATAGGACAATTTTTGTGGTTAAAACTTATACCACTTGTCTATATTTTATATAGCATAATTTTTGTGGTTAAAACTTATACCACATGCTTATATTTGTATAGGACAATTTTTGTGTTTAAAACTTATACCACTTGTGTATATTTTATATAGCATAATTTTTTTGGTTAAAACTTATACCACTTGTCTATATTTTATATAGTATAATTTTTGTGGTTAAAACTTATACCACATGCTTATATTTGCATAGGACAATTTTTGTGTTTAAAACTTATACCACTTGTGTATATTTTATATAGCATAATTTTTGTGGTTAAAACTTATACCACTTGTCTATATTTTATATAGTATAATGTTTGTGGTTAAAACTTATACCACATGCTTATATTTGTATAGGACAATTTTTGTGGTTAAAACTTATACCACTTGTCTATATTTTATATAGTATAATTTTTGTGGTTAAAACTTATACCACATGCTTATATTTGTATAGGACAATTTTTGTGGTTAAAACTTATACCACATGCTTATATTTGTATAGGACAATTTTTGTGGTTAAAGCTTATACCACATTCTTATATTTGTATAGGACAATTTTTGTGGTTAAAACTTATACCACTTGTCTATATTTTATATAGTATAATTTTTGTGGTTAAAACTTATACCACATGCTTATATTTGTATAGGATAATTTTTGTGGTTAAAACTTATACCACTTGTCTATATTTTATATAGTATAATGTTTGTGGTTAAAACTTATACCACATGCTTATATTTGTATAGGACAATTTTTGTGGTTAAAACTTATACCACTTGTCTATATTTTATATAGTATAATGTTTGTGGTTAAAACTTATACCACATGCTTATATTTGTATAGGACAATTTTTGTGGTTAAAACTTATACCACATTCTTATATTTGTATAGGACAATTTTTGTGGTTAAAACTTATACCACTTGTCTATATTTTATATAGCATAATTTTTGTGGTTAAAACTGATACCACATGCTTATATTCGTATAGGACAATTTTTGTGGTTAAAACTTATACCACTTGTCTATATTTTATATAGTATAATTTTTGTGGTTAAAACTTATACCACATGCTTATATTTGTATAGGATAATTTTTGTGGTTAAAACTTATACCACTTGTCTATATTTTATATAGTATAATGTTTGTGGTTAAAACTTATACCACATGCTTATATTTGTATAGGACAATTTTTGTGGTTAAAACTTATACCACTTGTCTATATTTTATATAGTATAATGTTTGTGGTTAAAACTTATACCACATGCTTATATTTGTATAGGACAATTTTTGTGGTTAAAACTTATACCACTTGTCTATATTTTATATAGTATAATGTTTGTGGTTAAAACTTATACCACATGCTTATATTTGTATAGGACAATTTTTGTGGTTAAAACTTATACCACTTGTCTATATTTTATATAGTATAATGTTTGTGGTTAAAACTTATACCACATGCTTATATTTGTATAGGACAATTTTTGTGTTTAAAACTTATACCACTTGTGTATATTTTATATAGCATAATTTTTGTGGTTAAAACTTATACCACTTGTCTATATTTTATATAGTATAATGTTTGTGGTTAAAACTTATACCACATGCTTATATTTGTATAGGACAATTTTTGTGGTTAAAACTTATACCACTTGTCTATATTTTATATAGCATAATTTTTGTGGTTAAAACTTATACCACATGCTTATATTTGTATAGGACAATTTTTGTGTTTAAAACTTATACCACTTGTGTATATTTTATATAGCATAATTTTTTTGGTTAAAACTTATACCACTTGTCTATATTTTATATAGTATAATTTTTGTGGTTAAAACTTATACCACATGCTTATATTTGTATAGGACAATTTTTGTGTTAAAAACTTATACCACTTGTGTATATTTTATATAGCATAATTTTTGTGGTTAAAACTTATACCACTTGTCTATATTTTATATAGTATAATGTTTGTGGTTAAAACTTATACCACATGCTTATATTTGTATAGGACAATTTTTGTGGTTAAAACTTATACCACTTGTCTATATTTTATATAGCATAATTTTTGTGGTTAAAACTTATACCACATGCTTATATTTGTATAGGACAATTTTTGTGTTTAAAACTTATACCACTTGTGTATATTTTATATAGCATAATTTTTTTGGTTAAAACTTATACCACTTGTCTATATTTTATATAGTATAATTTTTGTGGTTAAAACTTATACCACATGCTTATATTTGCATAGGACAATTTTTGTGTTTAAAACTTATACCACTTGTGTATATTTTATATAGCATAATTTTTGTGGTTAAAACTTATACCACTTGTCTATATTTTATATAGTATAATGTTTGTGGTTAAAACTTATACCACATGCTTATATTTGTATAGGACAATTTTTGTGGTTAAAACTTATACCACATTCTTATATTTGTATAGGACAATTTTTGTGGTTAAAACTTATACCACTTGTCTATATTTTATATAGTATAATGTTTGTGGTTAAAACTTATACCACATGCTTATATTTGTATAGGATAATTTTTGTGGTTAAAACTTATACCACTTGTCTATATTTTATATAGTATAATGTTTGTGGTTAAAACTTATACCACATGCTTATATTTGTATAGGACAATTTTTGTGGTTAAAACTTATACCACTTGTCTATATTTTATATAGTATAATGTTTGTGGTTAAAACTTATACCACATGCTTATATTTGTATAGGACAATTTTTGTGGTTAAAACTTATACCACATTCTTATATTTGTATAGGACAATTTTTGTGGTTAAAACTTATACCACTTGTCTATATTTTATATAGCATAATTTTTGTGGTTAAAACTTATACCACATGCTTATATTTGTATAGGACAATTTTTGTGTTTAAAACTTATACCACTTGTGTATATTTTATATAGCATAATTTTTTTGGTTAAAACTTATACCACTTGTCTATATTTTATATAGTATAATTTTTGTGGTTAAAACTTATACCACATGCTTATATTTGCATAGGACAATTTTTGTGTTTAAAACTTATACCACTTGTGTATATTTTATATAGCATAATTTTTGTGGTTAAAACTTATACCACTTGTCTATATTTTATATAGTATAATGTTTGTGGTTAAAACTTATACCACATGCTTATATTTGTATAGGACAATTTTTGTGGTTAAAACTTATACCACTTGTCTATATTTTATATAGTATAATTTTTGTGGTTAAAACTTATACCACATGCTTATATTTGTATAGGACAATTTTTGTGGTTAAAACTTATACCACATGCTTATATTTGTATAGGACAATTTTTGTGGTTAAAGCTTATACCACATTCTTATATTTGTATAGGACAATTTTTGTGGTTAAAACTTATACCACTTGTCTATATTTTATATAGTATAATTTTTGTGGTTAAAACTTATACCACATGCTTATATTTGTATAGGATAATTTTTGTGGTTAAAACTTATACCACTTGTCTATATTTTATATAGTATAATGTTTGTGGTTAAAACTTATACCACATGCTTATATTTGTATAGGACAATTTTTGTGGTTAAAACTTATACCACTTGTCTATATTTTATATAGTATAATGTTTGTGGTTAAAACTTATACCACATGCTTATATTTGTATAGGACAATTTTTGTGGTTAAAACTTATACCACATTCTTATATTTGTATAGGACAATTTTTGTGGTTAAAACTTATACCACTTGTCTATATTTTATATAGCATAATTTTTGTGGTTAAAACTGATACCACATGCTTATATTCGTATAGGACAATTTTTGTGGTTAAAACTTATACCACTTGTCTATATTTTATATAGTATAATTTTTGTGGTTAAAACTTATACCACATGCTTATATTTGTATAGGATAATTTTTGTGGTTAAAACTTATACCACTTGTCTATATTTTATATAGTATAATGTTTGTGGTTAAAACTTATACCACATGCTTATATTTGTATAGGACAATTTTTGTGGTTAAAACTTATACCACTTGTCTATATTTTATATAGTATAATGTCTGTGGTTAAAACTTATACCACATGCTTATATTTGTATAGGACAATTTTTGTGGTTAAAACTTATACCACTTGTCTATATTTTATATAGTATAATGTTTGTGGTTAAAACTTATACCACATGCTTATATTTGTATAGGACAATTTTTGTGGTTAAAACTTATACCACTTGTCTATATTTTATATAGTATAATGTTTGTGGTTAAAACTTATACCACATGCTTATATTTGTATAGGACAATTTTTGTGTTTAAAACTTATACCACTTGTGTATATTTTATATAGCATAATTTTTGTGGTTAAAACTTATACCACTTGTCTATATTTTATATAGTATAATGTTTGTGGTTAAAACTTATACCACATGCTTATATTTGTATAGGACAATTTTTGTGGTTAAAACTTATACCACTTGTCTATATTTTATATAGCATAATTTTTGTGGTTAAAACTTATACCACATGCTTATATTTGTATAGGACAATTTTTGTGTTTAAAACTTATACCACTTGTGTATATTTTATATAGCATAATTTTTTTGGTTAAAACTTATACCACTTGTCTATATTTTATATAGTATAATTTTTGTGGTTAAAACTTATACCACATGCTTATATTTGTATAGGACAATTTTTGTGTTAAAAACTTATACCACTTGTGTATATTTTATATAGCATAATTTTTGTGGTTAAAACTTATACCACTTGTCTATATTTTATATAGTATAATGTTTGTGGTTAAAACTTATACCACATGCTTATATTTGTATAGGACAATTTTTGTGGTTAAAACTTATACCACTTGTCTATATTTTATATAGCATAATTTTTGTGGTTAAAACTTATACCACATGCTTATATTTGTATAGGACAATTTTTGTGTTTAAAACTTATACCACTTGTGTATATTTTATATAGCATAATTTTTTTGGTTAAAACTTATACCACTTGTCTATATTTTATATAGTATAATTTTTGTGGTTAAAACTTATACCACATGCTTATATTTGCATAGGACAATTTTTGTGTTTAAAACTTATACCACTTGTGTATATTTTATATAGCATAATTTTTGTGGTTAAAACTTATACCACTTGTCTATATTTTATATAGTATAATGTTTGTGGTTAAAACTTATACCACATGCTTATATTTGTATAGGACAATTTTTGTGGTTAAAACTTATACCACATTCTTATATTTGTATAGGACAATTTTTGTGGTTAAAACTTATACCACTTGTCTATATTTTATATAGTATAATGTTTGTGGTTAAAACTTATACCACATGCTTATATTTGTATAGGATAATTTTTGTGGTTAAAACTTATACCACTTGTCTATATTTTATATAGTATAATGTTTGTGGTTAAAACTTATACCACATGCTTATATTTGTATAGGACAATTTTTGTGGTTAAAACTTATACCACTTGTCTATATTTTATATAGTATAATGTTTGTGGTTAAAACTTATACCACATGCTTATATTTGTATAGGACAATTTTTGTGGTTAAAACTTATACCACATGCTTATATTTGTATAGGACAATTTTTGTGGTTAAAACTTATACCACTTGTCTATATTTTATATAGTATAATGTTTGTGGTTAAAACTTATACCACATGCTTATATTTGTATAGGACAATTTTTGTGGTTAAAACTTATACCACTTGTCTATATTTTATATAGTATAATGTTTGTGGTTAAAACTTATACCACATGCTTATATTTGTATAGGACAATTTTTGTGGTTAAAACTTATACCACTTGTCTATATTTTATATAGTATAATGTTTGTGGTTAAAACTTATACCACATGCTTATATTTGTATAGGACAATTTTTGTGTTTAAAACTTATACCACTTGTGTATATTTTATATAGCATAATTTTTGTGGTTAAAACTTATACCATTGTCTATATTTTATATAGTATAATGTTTGTGGTTAAAACTTATACCACATGCTTATATTTGTATAGGACAATTTTTGTGGTTAAAACTTATACCACTTGTCTATATTTTATATAGCATAATTTTTGTGGTTAAAACTTATACCACATGCTTATATTTGTATAGGACAATTTTTGTGTTTAAAACTTATACCACTTGTGTATATTTTATATAGCATAATTTTTTTGGTTAAAACTTATACCACTTGTCTATATTTTATATAGTATAATTTTTGTGGTTAAAACTTATACCACATGCTTATATTTGCATAGGACAATTTTTGTGTTTAAAACTTATACCACTTGTGTATATTTTATATAGCATAATTTTTGTGGTTAAAACTTATACCACTTGTCTATATTTTATATAGTATAATGTTTGTGGTTAAAACTTATACCACATGCTTATATTTGTATAGGACAATTTTTGTGGTTAAAACTTATACCACTTGTCTATATTTTATATAGTATAATTTTTGTGGTTAAAACTTATACCACATGCTTATATTTGTATAGGACAATTTTTGTGGTTAAAACTTATACCACATGCTTATATTTGTATAGGACAATTTTTGTGGTTAAAACTTATACCACATTCTTATATTTGTATAGGACAATTTTTGTGGTTAAAACTTATACCACTTGTCTATATTTTATATAGTATAATTTTTGTGGTTAAAACTTATACCACATGCTTATATTTGTATAGGATAATTTTTGTGGTTAAAACTTATACCACTTGTCTATATTTTATATAGTATAATGTTTGTGGTTAAAACTTATACCACATGCTTATATTTGTATAGGACAATTTTTGTGGTTAAAACTTATACCACTTGTCTATATTTTATATAGTATAATGTTTGTGGTTAAAACTTATACCACATGCTTATATTTGTATAGGACAATTTTTGTGGTTAAAACTTATACCACATTCTTATATTTGTATAGGACAATTTTTGTGGTTAAAACTTATACCACTTGTCTATATTTTATATAGCATAATTTTTGTGGTTAAAACTGATACCACATGCTTATATTCGTATAGGACAATTTTTGTGGTTAAAACTTATACCACTTGTCTATATTTTATATAGTATAATTTTTGTGGTTAAAACTTATACCACATGCTTATATTTGTATAGGATAATTTTTGTGGTTAAAACTTATACCACTTGTCTATATTTTATATAGTATAATGTTTGTGGTTAAAACTTATACCACATGCTTATATTTGTATAGGACAATTTTTGTGGTTAAAACTTATACCACTTGTCTATATTTTATATAGTATAATGTTTGTGGTTAAAACTTATACCACATGCTTATATTTGTATAGGACAATTTTTGTGGTTAAAACTTATACCACTTGTCTATATTTTATATAGTATAATGTTTGTGGTTAAAACTTATACCACATGCTTATATTTGTATAGGACAATTTTTGTGTTTAAAACTTATACCACTTGTGTATATTTTATATAGCATAATTTTTGTGGTTAAAACTTATACCACTTGTCTATATTTTATATAGTATAATGTTTGTGGTTAAAACTTATACCACATGCTTATATTTGTATAGGACAATTTTTGTGGTTAAAACTTATACCACTTGTCTATATTTTATATAGCATAATTTTTGTGGTTAAGACTTATACCACATGCTTATATTTGTATAGGACAATTTTTGTGTTTAAAACTTATACCACTTGTGTATATTTTATATAGCATAATTTTTTTGGTTAAAACTTATACCACTTGTCTATATTTTATATAGTATAATTTTTGTGGTTAAAACTTATACCACATGCTTATATTTGCATAGGACAATTTTTGTGTTTAAAACTTATACCACTTGTGTATATTTTATATAGCATAATTTTTGTGGTTAAAACTTATACCACTTGTCTATATTTTATATAGTATAATGTTTGTGGTTAAAACTTATACCACATGCTTATATTTGTATAGGACAATTTTTGTGGTTAAAACTTATACCACTTGTCTATATTTTATATAGTATAATTTTTGTGGTTAAAACTTATACCACATGCTTATATTTGTATAGGACAATTTTTGTGGTTAAAACTTATACCACTTGTGTATATTTTATATAGCATAATTTTTGTGGTTAAAACTTATACCACCTGCTTATATTTGTATAGGACAATTTTTGTGGTTAAAACTTATACCACATGCTTATATTTGTATCGGACAATTTTTGTGGTTAAAACTTATACCACATGCTTATTTTTGTAGAAGAAAATTTTTGTGGTTAAAACTTATACCACTTGTGCATATTTTGTATAGCATAATTTTTGTGGTTAAAACTTATACCACCTGCTTATATTTGTATAGGACAATTTTTGTGGTTAAAACTTATACCACTTGTGTATATTTTATATAGCATAATTTTTGTGGTTAAAACTTATACCACCTGCTTATATTTGTATAGGACAATTTTTGTGGTTAAAACTTATACCACCTGCTTATATTTGTATAGGACAATTTTTGTGGTTAAAACTTATACCACATGCTTATATTTGTATAGGACAATTTTTGTGGTTAAAACTTATACCACATGCTTATTTTTGTAGAAGAAAATTTTTGTGGTTAAAACTTATACCACTTGTGCATATTTTATATAGCATAATTTTTGTGGTTAAAACTTATACCACTTGTCTATATTTTATATAGTATAATGTTTGTGGTTAAAACTTATACCACATGCTTATATTTGTATAGGACAATTTTTGTGGTTAAAACTTATACCACTTGTCTATATTTTATATAGCATAATTTTTGTGGTTAAAACTTATACCACATGCTTATATTTGTATAGGACAATTTTTGTGTTTAAAACTTATACCACTTGTGTATATTTTATATAGCATAATTTTTTTGGTTAAAACTTATACCACTTGTCTATATTTTATATAGTATAATTTTTGTGGTTAAAACTTATACCACATGCTTATATTTGTATAGGACAATTTTTGTGTTAAAAACTTATACCACTTGTGTATATTTTATATAGCATAATTTTTGTGGTTAAAACTTATACCACTTGTCTATATTTTATATAGTATAATGTTTGTGGTTAAAACTTATACCACATGCTTATATTTGTATAGGACAATTTTTGTGGTTAAAACTTATACCACTTGTCTATATTTTATATAGCATAATTTTTGTGGTTAAAACTTATACCACATGCTTATATTTGTATAGGACAATTTTTGTGTTTAAAACTTATACCACTTGTGTATATTTTATATAGCATAATTTTTTTGGTTAAAACTTATACCACTTGTCTATATTTTATATAGTATAATTTTTGTGGTTAAAACTTATACCACATGCTTATATTTGCATAGGACAATTTTTGTGTTTAAAACTTATACCACTTGTGTATATTTTATATAGCATAATTTTTGTGGTTAAAACTTATACCACTTGTCTATATTTTATATAGTATAATGTTTGTGGTTAAAACTTATACCACATGCTTATATTTGTATAGGACAATTTTTGTGGTTAAAACTTATACCACATTCTTATATTTGTATAGGACAATTTTTGTGGTTAAAACTTATACCACTTGTCTATATTTTATATAGTATAATGTTTGTGGTTAAAACTTATACCACATGCTTATATTTGTATAGGATAATTTTTGTGGTTAAAACTTATACCACTTGTCTATATTTTATATAGTATAATGTTTGTGGTTAAAACTTATACCACATGCTTATATTTGTATAGGACAATTTTTGTGGTTAAAACTTATACCACTTGTCTATATTTTATATAGTATAATGTTTGTGGTTAAAACTTATACCACATGCTTATATTTGTATAGGACAATTTTTGTGGTTAAAACTTATACCACATTCTTATATTTGTATAGGACAATTTTTGTGGTTAAAACTTATACCACTTGTCTATATTTTATATAGCATAATTTTTGTGGTTAAAACTTATACCACATGCTTATATTTGTATAGGACAATTTTTGTGTTTAAAACTTATACCACTTGTGTATATTTTATATAGCATAATTTTTTTGGTTAAAACTTATACCACTTGTCTATATTTTATATAGTATAATTTTTGTGGTTAAAACTTATACCACATGCTTATATTTGCATAGGACAATTTTTGTGTTTAAAACTTATACCACTTGTGTATATTTTATATAGCATAATTTTTGTGGTTAAAACTTATACCACTTGTCTATATTTTATATAGTATAATGTTTGTGGTTAAAACTTATACCACATGCTTATATTTGTATAGGACAATTTTTGTGGTTAAAACTTATACCACTTGTCTATATTTTATATAGTATAATTTTTGTGGTTAAAACTTATACCACATGCTTATATTTGTATAGGACAATTTTTGTGGTTAAAACTTATACCACATGCTTATATTTGTATAGGACAATTTTTGTGGTTAAAGCTTATACCACATTCTTATATTTGTATAGGACAATTTTTGTGGTTAAAACTTATACCACTTGTCTATATTTTATATAGTATAATTTTTGTGGTTAAAACTTATACCACATGCTTATATTTGTATAGGATAATTTTTGTGGTTAAAACTTATACCACTTGTCTATATTTTATATAGTATAATGTTTGTGGTTAAAACTTATACCACATGCTTATATTTGTATAGGACAATTTTTGTGGTTAAAACTTATACCACTTGTCTATATTTTATATAGTATAATGTTTGTGGTTAAAACTTATACCACATGCTTATATTTGTATAGGACAATTTTTGTGGTTAAAACTTATACCACATTCTTATATTTGTATAGGACAATTTTTGTGGTTAAAACTTATACCACTTGTCTATATTTTATATAGCATAATTTTTGTGGTTAAAACTGATACCACATGCTTATATTCGTATAGGACAATTTTTGTGGTTAAAACTTATACCACTTGTCTATATTTTATATAGTATAATTTTTGTGGTTAAAACTTATACCACATGCTTATATTTGTATAGGATAATTTTTGTGGTTAAAACTTATACCACTTGTCTATATTTTATATAGTATAATGTTTGTGGTTAAAACTTATACCACATGCTTATATTTGTATAGGACAATTTTTGTGGTTAAAACTTATACCACTTGTCTATATTTTATATAGTATAATGTTTGTGGTTAAAACTTATACCACATGCTTATATTTGTATAGGACAATTTTTGTGGTTAAAACTTATACCACTTGTCTATATTTTATATAGTATAATGTTTGTGGTTAAAACTTATACCACATGCTTATATTTGTATAGGACAATTTTTGTGGTTAAAACTTATACCACTTGTCTATATTTTATATAGTATAATGTTTGTGGTTAAAACTTATACCACATGCTTATATTTGTATAGGACAATTTTTGTGTTTAAAACTTATACCACTTGTGTATATTTTATATAGCATAATTTTTGTGGTTAAAACTTATACCACTTGTCTATATTTTATATAGTATAATGTTTGTGGTTAAAACTTATACCACATGCTTATATTTGTATAGGACAATTTTTGTGGTTAAAACTTATACCACTTGTCTATATTTTATATAGCATAATTTTTGTGGTTAAAACTTATACCACATGCTTATATTTGTATAGGACAATTTTTGTGTTTAAAACTTATACCACTTGTGTATATTTTATATAGCATAATTTTTTTGGTTAAAACTTATACCACTTGTCTATATTTTATATAGTATAATTTTTGTGGTTAAAACTTATACCACATGCTTATATTTGTATAGGACAATTTTTGTGTTAAAAACTTATACCACTTGTGTATATTTTATATAGCATAATTTTTGTGGTTAAAACTTATACCACTTGTCTATATTTTATATAGTATAATGTTTGTGGTTAAAACTTATACCACATGCTTATATTTGTATAGGACAATTTTTGTGGTTAAAACTTATACCACTTGTCTATATTTTATATAGCATAATTTTTGTGGTTAAAACTTATACCACATGCTTATATTTGTATAGGACAATTTTTGTGTTTAAAACTTATACCACTTGTGTATATTTTATATAGCATAATTTTTTTGGTTAAAACTTATACCACTTGTCTATATTTTATATAGTATAATTTTTGTGGTTAAAACTTATACCACATGCTTATATTTGCATAGGACAATTTTTGTGTTTAAAACTTATACCACTTGTGTATATTTTATATAGCATAATTTTTGTGGTTAAAACTTATACCACTTGTCTATATTTTATATAGTATAATGTTTGTGGTTAAAACTTATACCACATGCTTATATTTGTATAGGACAATTTTTGTGGTTAAAACTTATACCACATTCTTATATTTGTATAGGACAATTTTTGTGGTTAAAACTTATACCACTTGTCTATATTTTATATAGTATAATGTTTGTGGTTAAAACTTATACCACATGCTTATATTTGTATAGGATAATTTTTGTGGTTAAAACTTATACCACTTGTCTATATTTTATATAGTATAATGTTTGTGGTTAAAACTTATACCACATGCTTATATTTGTATAGGACAATTTTTGTGGTTAAAACTTATACCACTTGTCTATATTTTATATAGTATAATGTTTGTGGTTAAAACTTATACCACATGCTTATATTTGTATAGGACAATTTTTGTGGTTAAAACTTATACCACATTCTTATATTTGTATAGGACAATTTTTGTGGTTAAAACTTATACCACTTGTCTATATTTTATATAGCATAATTTTTGTGGTTAAAACTGATACCACATGCTTATATTCGTATAGGACAATTTTTGTGGTTAAAACTTATACCACTTGTCTATATTTTATATAGTATAATTTTTGTGGTTAAAACTTATACCACATGCTTATATTTGTATAGGATAATTTTTGTGGTTAAAACTTATACCACTTGTCTATATTTTATATAGTATAATGTTTGTGGTTAAAACTTATACCACATGCTTATATTTGTATAGGACAATTTTTGTGGTTAAAACTTATACCACTTGTCTATATTTTATATAGTATAATGTTTGTGGTTAAAACTTATACCACATGCTTATATTTGTATAGGACAATTTTTGTGGTTAAAACTTATACCACTTGTCTATATTTTATATAGTATAATGTTTGTGGTTAAAACTTATACCACATGCTTATATTTGTATAGGACAATTTTTGTGGTTAAAACTTATACCACTTGTCTATATTTTATATAGTATAATGTTTGTGGTTAAAACTTATACCACATGCTTATATTTGTATAGGACAATTTTTGTGTTTAAAACTTATACCACTTGTGTATATTTTATATAGCATAATTTTTGTGGTTAAAACTTATACCATTGTCTATATTTTATATAGTATAATGTTTGTGGTTAAAACTTATACCACATGCTTATATTTGTATAGGACAATTTTTGTGGTTAAAACTTATACCACTTGTCTATATTTTATATAGCATAATTTTTGTGGTTAAAACTTATACCACATGCTTATATTTGTATAGGACAATTTTTGTGTTTAAAACTTATACCACTTGTGTATATTTTATATAGCATAATTTTTTTGGTTAAAACTTATACCACTTGTCTATATTTTATATAGTATAATTTTTGTGGTTAAAACTTATACCACATGCTTATATTTGCATAGGACAATTTTTGTGTTTAAAACTTATACCACTTGTGTATATTTTATATAGCATAATTTTTGTGGTTAAAACTTATACCACTTGTCTATATTTTATATAGTATAATGTTTGTGGTTAAAACTTATACCACATGCTTATATTTGTATAGGACAATTTTTGTGGTTAAAACTTATACCACTTGTCTATATTTTATATAGTATAATTTTTGTGGTTAAAACTTATACCACATGCTTATATTTGTATAGGACAATTTTTGTGGTTAAAACTTATACCACATGCTTATATTTGTATAGGACAATTTTTGTGGTTAAAACTTATACCACATTCTTATATTTGTATAGGACAATTTTTGTGGTTAAAACTTATACCACTTGTCTATATTTTATATAGTATAATTTTTGTGGTTAAAACTTATACCACATGCTTATATTTGTATAGGATAATTTTTGTGGTTAAAACTTATACCACTTGTCTATATTTTATATAGTATAATGTTTGTGGTTAAAACTTATACCACATGCTTATATTTGTATAGGACAATTTTTGTGGTTAAAACTTATACCACTTGTCTATATTTTATATAGTATAATGTTTGTGGTTAAAACTTATACCACATGCTTATATTTGTATAGGACAATTTTTGTGGTTAAAACTTATACCACATTCTTATATTTGTATAGGACAATTTTTGTGGTTAAAACTTATACCACTTGTCTATATTTTATATAGCATAATTTTTGTGGTTAAAACTGATACCACATGCTTATATTCGTATAGGACAATTTTTGTGGTTAAAACTTATACCACTTGTCTATATTTTATATAGTATAATTTTTGTGGTTAAAACTTATACCACATGCTTATATTTGTATAGGATAATTTTTGTGGTTAAAACTTATACCACTTGTCTATATTTTATATAGTATAATGTTTGTGGTTAAAACTTATACCACATGCTTATATTTGTATAGGACAATTTTTGTGGTTAAAACTTATACCACTTGTCTATATTTTATATAGTATAATGTTTGTGGTTAAAACTTATACCACATGCTTATATTTGTATAGGACAATTTTTGTGGTTAAAACTTATACCACTTGTCTATATTTTATATAGTATAATGTTTGTGGTTAAAACTTATACCACATGCTTATATTTGTATAGGACAATTTTTGTGTTTAAAACTTATACCACTTGTGTATATTTTATATAGCATAATTTTTGTGGTTAAAACTTATACCACTTGTCTATATTTTATATAGTATAATGTTTGTGGTTAAAACTTATACCACATGCTTATATTTGTATAGGACAATTTTTGTGGTTAAAACTTATACCACTTGTCTATATTTTATATAGCATAATTTTTGTGGTTAAAACTTATACCACATGCTTATATTTGTATAGGACAATTTTTGTGTTTAAAACTTATACCACTTGTGTATATTTTATATAGCATAATTTTTTTGGTTAAAACTTATACCACTTGTCTATATTTTATATAGTATAATTTTTGTGGTTAAAACTTATACCACATGCTTATATTTGCATAGGACAATTTTTGTGTTTAAAACTTATACCACTTGTGTATATTTTATATAGCATAATTTTTGTGGTTAAAACTTATACCACTTGTCTATATTTTATATAGTATAATGTTTGTGGTTAAAACTTATACCACATGCTTATATTTGTATAGGACAATTTTTGTGGTTAAAACTTATACCACTTGTCTATATTTTATATAGTATAATTTTTGTGGTTAAAACTTATACCACATGCTTATATTTGTATAGGACAATTTTTGTGGTTAAAACTTATACCACTTGTGTATATTTTATATAGCATAATTTTTGTGGTTAAAACTTATACCACCTGCTTATATTTGTATAGGACAATTTTTGTGGTTAAAACTTATACCACATGCTTATATTTGTATCGGACAATTTTTGTGGTTAAAACTTATACCACATGCTTATTTTTGTAGAAGAAAATTTTTGTGGTTAAAACTTATACCACTTGTGCATATTTTGTATAGCATAATTTTTGTGGTTAAAACTTATACCACCTGCTTATATTTGTATAGGACAATTTTTGTGGTTAAAACTTATACCACATGCTTATATTTGTATAGGACAATTTTTGTGGTTAAAACTTATACCACATGCTTATTTTTGTAGAAGAAAATTTTTGTGGTTAAAACTTATACCACTTGTGCATATTTTGTATAGCATAATTTTTGTGGTTAAAACTTATACCACATGCTTATTGTTGTATAGGACAATTTTTGTAGTTAAAACTTATAACACATGCTTATATTTGTATAGGACAATTTTTGTAGTTAAAACTTATACCACATGCTTATTTTTGTAGAGGAAAATTTTTGTGGTTAAAACTTATACCACTTGTCTATATTTTATATAGTATAATGTTTGTGGTTAAAACTTATACCACATGCTTATATTTGTATAGGACAATTTTTGTGGTTAAAACTTATACCACATGCTTATTTTTGTATAGGACAATTTTTGTGGTTAAAACTTATACCACATGCTTATATTTGTATAGGACAATTTTTGTGGTTAAAACTTATACTACATGCTTATTTTTGTAGAGGACAATTTTTGTGGTTAAAACTTATACCACCCTGTATATGCGTTGAATATTTTTAATGTCTCAAAAACTCCAAAAAGAATATATTTCACAATAGACTAACTATCGTTGTTTACCGAAAATTGTATAAATTTAATTGACTTACATGATTCTTTTTGCGAAACAGATCATTCCGAAGAATCATCGTCAGATGATGATGATGATTTAATTTTCCTAGATATTTCTTCCGATTTCCTTTTTCTCTTCTCTTTTCCACTTGCCATATTTAATAATTTTCACTGCGATAATAATTTTAAATCTAATTTATTTGTTCGATGCGACACGTATCACACAAAGAAGTGTTCTGACCGGTTTACAGTACTGTCGGCGATAAGGGAAAAAAAAAGTGTGATTCATTATTTAAAATTGTGGCACGTAGATATCTCAAAGAAGCTACTACAGAGTGTTTCAAGTATTTGGAAAAGACCAGTGAAATATAATATACAGATTACTTAGCGAGTTATCAATCTGGTGCTCAAGTACAGAGATCAACGAATAAATATTTTGACTTACTTGGTGCATCACAATCCACACAAAAATCATTCCCTGGTACCCTGGCCTTAATTGACTGAATGGTACTCGCTTCAGTTGGGTTGTTCTTGGCTTTTGACGTTTCGTTCAATTGAAGTGAATTCAGAATCTGTTGCTCTATGGCAGAAACCCATTCGTCTCGTTCGTCAGAACTAGAGGCGTCAAAATGCCACTGTTTATTATCCAGAGAGACAATGTAGAATTCGTTTGCATCAGTATCTGAAAAATAAAAATAAATTGAGATATGCCAAATGACAATTCATATTAATGGAATATTAGCGATAGGCTCTTTTAAAAAATTTTGATAAACAGTTTATAGACAAAACCATTGAATTTAAATGTTTCAAAAAATTCAAAAAAAAATTGTAAACATTAAAATTAATTGATAATATCTGGTCACCGAGCTTCGCTCTTAATATTCAAATCTACATTTTTAAGCAGCCCAATGAGTATATAATTTAAGTATATTTATAACATGACAAATTATTAATTAATTCGCGAAAATCACGGAGTGGGCGACATCTACTTGAACTACTGAAAGGGAGATAAATAAAAAGTTGATTGGCGATTGGCTTCAAAGTAGGCGGGAAAATTAAAAAAGCTGCCAGTGTTAATTTTCAATTGGCTGCAGGTGTTGTTGACGTTTATCAACTGCTTGTCACAGAGGTTAGTTAAATGCATTAAAAGTTGCCTAGTTTCTGGAGATTTCACCCTTTTAGGGCAACATCTACTGACGCTTGATCTTCGCGAATAGTCACGGCGGACAGGCCCCGTTTCCGGGACGGACAACAGCAGCGTGTAGGGCACAGGTCCGGTCAACAGAAGATCGCTCAGCTCGCTCTATTTATCACTATATAAGAAAATTCAATTGATTTTATTAAAAAAAAGATTAGCTTTAGGTTAGGTTAGATCTTTGTAATAAATAAAGAAAAGTACGATACGTGTGACATTTTAACATTTGTTACATTCTGACAGGTGTCATATTTTGACATTTGTTCATTTTGACAGTTGTTACATTCTGACACGTATCACATTTTAACAGTTGTCACGTTTTCACAGGTGTCACATTTTGACAAGTGTCCATTTTAACAGTGTTACTCAACGTTCCTATAAATATTTACCTAAACCCATGATTTCTGAAATTGAATTGGTAACGTTGTATTTTCAACTTTGAATTTATGAGATGGCTGTCATTTGACAAGCAAATTATTTATGTCCGTCAAATGAACCTTTCCTCTTTTATATAAAGCGGCAAATTTAAAATTGAATTCTTTCAGATTGAAACGCCAGAAATTAAATAAAGTCAAACCTTTTTAGTACTATACTATACAGAAGAAAGGAGTGCAGTATTTAATTTGCAGAACGTAGCACAGGTTCAAGAGGTAGAAATTTTATTTTTACCTCATCCTTCAATGCTTATTTGTAGTTAAAATTTAAATGTTAATACATCTGATCGGCCTAATATAGTTTTTGTCTAGATAAACCTGTTCTTTTGACAGATAAGTCAGACTTTATTTATTCATAGCCGTATCGTATGTATTTTAATTGATTCAGAATTTTGTATTAATATATATTTCAAAATGGCTTCATTCTAAAAATATTATCAGTCCTCCTAAATCCTTGAAGGCAGAATTATTAGTAATCGCAAGGCAACATAAAAACAAATTCAAAAAATATATTATAGATGAGATGGCCACAGAAAAAGGAATTCAAATTCTCAGATTGGCTCCGTACCACGCAGAGTTAAATCCCATTGAACTAATCTGGTCACAATTATTAAGAGGATATGTTTCTCAAAACAATAAAACATTTAAATTTCCTGATGTGCTAAATTTGTTTTTGAAGGCAGTTTCAGATGTAAATAGAGAACATTGGGGAAAATGCATTGATCGTGTTAAAAATGTGGAAAATTCATTTAGAAAAGTGGATATATCAATGGATAATTTAATAGAACATATAATAATAAACCTCAGAAAAGACAATTATAGTGATACCCGTAGTTTTAGTGAAGACAGTGACTTTTAAAGATAGTTCTTGAACTAACTGAAGCGTTACTTTTAAAGCCAAGAGATTAAAAAAAGTTTAATCGCAACATATCCTCCATGTTATTTATTGGTTAAATTTAATTCGTTCATTGTTAAAGTGTCAGATGCATAAGGTTTATTTTTATTTTTTGTAAATAATATAACTTCAAAATTTAATCTACGAAGTGCGTATATATATTTTATATGCTGTGACCTTATTTATATTATTTTATTTATTCATAGCCGTATCGTATGTATTTTAATTGATTCGGAA
Source organism: Crepidodera aurea (assembly GCA_949320105.2). NCBI lineage: Eukaryota > Metazoa > Arthropoda > Insecta > Coleoptera > Chrysomelidae > Crepidodera > Crepidodera aurea. The sequence goes on along the minus strand of OX439474.1, from coordinate 76,744,643 downwards.
TTTTGTAATAATATATATTTCAAAATGGCTTCATTCTAAAAATATTATCAGTCCTCCTAAATCCTTGAAGGCAGAATTATTAGTAATTCAAATTAAAAATTCAAAAAATATATTATAGACGAGATGGCCAGAGAAAAACTAATTAAAATTCTCAGATTGCCTCCGTACCACGCAGAGTTAAATCCCATTGAACTGATCTGGTCACAATTATTAAAAGGTTATGTTTCTCAAAACAATAAAACATTTAAATTTCCTGATGTGCGAAATTTGTTTTTGAAGGCATTTTCAGATGTAAATAGAGAACATTGGGGAAAATGCATTGATCATGTTAAAAAGGTGGAAAATTCATTTAGAAAAGTATATCCACTATCAATGGATAATTTAATAGAACCTATAATAATAAACCTCAGAAAAGACAATTATAGTGATACCAGTAGTTTTAGTGAAGACAGTGACTTTTAAAGATAGTTCTTGAACTAACTTTTTTTTTAATCTTTGAGTTTAGGTAAGTACTGAAGCGTTACTTTTAATGCCAAGAGATTAAAAAAAGTTTAATCCCAACATATAATCCTCCTTGTTATTTATTGGTTAAATTTAATTCAATGTTAAAGTGTCAGATGTATTTTTATTTTTTGTAAATAATATAACTTCAAAATTTAATCTACGAAGTGGGTATATATATTTTATATGCTGTGACCTTATTTATATTATAGAAACTTATTTTGCAAAGTACGCCTATGGAATGTGACGTTATATCCTCTCTCCTTTATAGTATATTACTATAGAAACAAGTTGCCGTTGCTAGGAAATAAAACTAAAAGCTTAACTTTTCTTGTAAATATCTCGGAAGATCGAATTTTCACAGACATGAGACCTACATTTTCTGTCGTTTTAGATAGGAATTAGTCTACCCTGAAAATTTCATTGAATTCTGACGAGTGGATTTCGAGATCCTCTGGACACACACACACATACATACAAACCTTGCTCGTTTAATAGTATTTGATTCTCTATAATGTAATATGATTTAAAAATCAAAAGTTGAGGTGTTTACAAACCTACTTCAAATTGAAGTGTTAGAGTGACCCGCGAAATTCTAAGAGAGACAGTGTGGTGCTCGTGTCTCATTTTTACGAGCAAACAATATCTTTACATGTTTACATTATTTTTTAAGTTTGACAGTTTATGTCATTATTTTATTTTTTTGTTATATGCAATTCTTTTTAAGTAGCGATCATTTGGTCTCTTCTTTTTCAGTGATATTAATATCATTGATCAAGATTCTCTTCTTTTTGGAAAGCTCCATAGGATTATACGTATGGAGAAGAAGATCGTCGTCGTGGGAACGCGTCGAAAAGAAAAGAGTTGTTATTATTTTTTTAGAATTTTTTGTCATTACATATTTTGGTTTTCATTCAGAATGACTTATTAAAAATATACAATTTGATTTTATATTTTTATAATATTTAGTGTAATGATTCTTCCAGACATACTGCCTTTTTAAACTATGTCGTAGCTTCTAAGTTGGACTGTAATTTGATTTTTTTGTGTCTTTCCAACCCCAAGAACAAAAACAAACACCTTGTGTTTAACGGTTTATTAAAATAACGAAGAAATAACTCACAAATTAACAATAAAAGTACTTGGTTAGCTTACTAACCCATATTAGTAAATAACGAACGAACAACGCACAAATTATCAATAAAAGTATATGTTTAATTCACTAGACCATATTAGTAAAAAATTAAAGTAATCACATCATTCAGAAAATATGTAATTCATAATGCGCGTATGAGATGTTTTGTCTATGAGTGGCGATACAACACTAATTAAAAAATTTTGCAAAGTCAAGCCGCTTCGAGTTTATCCCCGCCCTCCGAATATTCTGGAAATAGTCGTTATCGCGTGGGCGAATCGATTTTGGTTAAACGGGTGGGTTTCTTATGTCCGTCCTTTTCTCTCACGTTGGAGAAAACAAAAATTAATTTGGTTCTAAAGTTATAAGATTGTTGCGTATGTGTCAAGATACACATAATGCAAAACCGTTAAGACTTCTGCATATCTCGCGGTGTTGTCGGATTGTTGTCGAAGTGGGCGTACGTGATAAAATAAACGTATGATATATTTGAATGTTTGGTACAGGGTGGACAAATAAGAATGCGAGGTACTGTATCTTGGAAACCATCCATCGTAGAGGCTTGCGGAAAAAAAAGTTATTACTAAAACGACTAAGAGGAAAACCTGGAAAATATTTTCAAGTTTCTGAAATGGCCGCTAGGGGGCGTAACTGCGATCTTGAAGCTAAGAAAGTGATGTTTCTGCGAATTCCGCTATATTAACCTACCAAAAAAATACCTGATCTTTAAAGTAGAGGATAATCTGAACCTTTTTTGTTTAACAATTTTTACTATATATCTAAAAATAAAGTGGTGGGAGGTATTCAAAGGTTTCAGTAAAAAACACCCTGTATATTCGAAACGACTGAGCCGATTTTAACAAACTTGGGCTAGTTGAAAAGAGCTATTCTTGAGCTACAAACGCTATAATATTTGAAGTCTTGTTAGTTTCAGATGTCGCCGCTAGAGGACTTTTTTCGACATCTCGTCAAAAATCGTTAATTTTCTCAAAAAAAGTGAACGCATTGGTATGATTTCTTTTTATGAAAAAGTAGCTAAATGTTGCCTAAACAAGCTCGCGAAAACCCCATCTCGATATCTTGTTCCTAACCTAAAATTTAGGCCTAAGAAAATTTTATACGGAAAACACTTAAATTTTTATTTTTTAAACTAATTAATTCCTTTTATTATGTAAGTTGTGGCCCTAAAAAGGACCGATTTAAATAAGAAAGGTTTTTAATGCCCCCGTAAATGCTCTAAATGCTGATCATTACGCTCTATGGATTGCTGAAGCTTCTCATGGGTAGACAAACCTGCACCTTCAATTTCGGCTCTCGGTATGTTACGTAATGCATTAACGAATCCGGTTTTTCATATGTATCTGGTCGTAGGTTTGGTCTGAAAATCAAAACAAGTTAAGTCTGGTGATCGCGCAGGCCATGGAAACAGATTTCCTCTTCCAATCTACCACTGTTGGAATACTGCATTAATATGCTCTCGCACAATAATAGCATAATGTGCTGGGCAACCATTCAACTGCAAAAACAAGTTTTGACGTGTTTACAGTGAAACATCTTCCAACAACAACGGTAATTTATTGGCCAAAAAGTCAAGAAAGATATTGCCACTTAGGGATTGCTAAAAAAAATAATTCTGCCTCCCAGTATGGCACACCACACATTTAAACTCCAACGTCCTTGGTGCTGAACTTCACGCAACCAATGCGGATTTTCTGCAGACCAATAATGCATATTGTGCAGATTTTAAAGGTGGCTTCATCGGTCCAAAGAATTAGAAATAAAAATTCTCCATTATTGTGTGACAGCATATTAATGCAGTATTACAACAGCGTTGGATTGGAAGAGGAAGTCTGTTTCCATGGCCTGCGCGATCACCTGACTTAACTTGTCTTGATTTTCAGACTCAACCTACGACCAGAGAGATACGAAAAATCGGATTCGTAATGCATTACGTAACATACCGAGAGCCGAAATTGAAGCTGCAGTTTTGTCTACCCATGAGAGGCTTCAGCATTTCGAATATTTACGGGGACATTAAAAACATTTCTTTTTTAATTCGGTCCTTTTTAGGGCACAACTTACATAATAAAAGGAATTAATTAGTTTAAAAAATTAAAAATTTAAAGGATTTCTGAATAAAATTTTCTTTGGCCTAAATTTTAGGTTAGGAACAAGATACCGAGATGCGGTTTTCGCGAGCTTGTTTAGGCATCATTTAGCTACTTTTTCGTGAAAAAGAAATCATACCAATGCATTTAATTTTTTTGAGAAAATTAACCATTTCTGTCGAAATGTCGAAACAGCCCTCTAGCGGCGACATCTGAAACTAACAAAACTTCAAATATTGTAGCTCAAGAATAGCTCTTTTCAACTAGCCCAAGTTTGTTAAAATCGGCTCAGCCGTTTCGAATATACAGGGTGTTTTTTACTGAAACCTTTGAATACCCCCCACCACTTTAATTTTAGAGATATAGCAAAAGTTGTCAAACAAAAAAGATTCAGATTATCCTCTACTTTAAAGATCAGGTATTTTTTTGTTAGGTTAATATAGCGGAATTCCCAGAAACATCACTTTATTAGATTCAAGATTGCAGTTACGCCCCCTAGCGGCCATTTTAGAAACTTGAAAATATTTTCCACGTTTTTCTCTTGGCCGTTTTAGTCATAACTTTTTTTTCCGCAAGCCTCTACGATGGATAGTTTCCCAGATACAGTACCTCGCATTCATATTTGGCCACCCTGTACAATGTTGTCGGTTTGAGATTGTTTCAATTTGTTTTTGAAAATTAAACAAAAACGAAGTCGCTCTTTTCGAAATTTTTTTTGTGATTTCATAGATTCGAGATCCCTCTTTCACGTGATCACTATATGAAAGCTAAGGAAGGTGTGGAGGGGGGTAAATTAACATGTAAAGATATGGAAAATCGGTTTTTCGCACGTAGCTCTCTGAGATTTCTTCGGATCGAAACGACTTCTATATATAAAATAAAGTGCTCACGAAAACGCTTCAAATGAATTTTAACACGTCCAAATCGGTCTAGCGGTTCTTGAGATATTGCGATTTGAAAGTATATATATTTTCGCCGCGGCGAGAACACACCTAGACCCGTGTTCGCGTTTTTCGCATGGAAGAAAATGACTTCGAAACTTGATTTCCAAATTTCAACCCGCTAGTTTAATTTGGGGGGGAAAGGGAGGGCAAACACTGATTAATTTTTGACTCGAGGTAACTTTTTTAAGTTTGACCAATCCGGGTCATCAAAATGGCAAACTCGTTCATGAGGACACTGCTACAGGAAGAATTAAGTAGATGATGGTTTTTGCCAAAACGGACAAATGGCGACCGAATTTCGGATTTTGCAAATTTTATTTTTCGATTTTCGCAACGAAAGAGTAAAGTGGGGAAAATTTTTTATGCACCATCGATGGCGGAATTTTTTTCTATTTGATTTGAGCCTTACAGGGACTCGATCCGATAAGCGAGAAGGGAGGGAGGGGGGGTAAACGCTTTTTGCCATGTAGATGAGCAACGGATAGGGTTAGGGCAATCAGTTCTATTTCTAAATTTTTTTACCTCAAAGCTCTATCTACATTAAGGACTGCGGGAGTGCTTTATATATTTATAAAAACGACTGCGCTAGCTCAGCTGCCGTGAAATTAGTTGCCGGAATAGTATTTGTGAGAGAGCAGATATAAAATGTGAGAGAGACGAGATATAAAAGGGAGCGCTTAGCTCCTATCCCCGCATCTAATTTTACAGCGGCTCAGCGAGCGCACTCGCTTTTATAAATATATCACGCACACCTGCGGTCCTCTATAAACCTAGAGCTTTGTGGTAAAAAAATCTTGAAAGAGAACTGATTGCCCTTCAAAATGAGCCTAGCAGGAAGTCACTAACCCTATCAATTGCCCTTCTACAGGGCAAAACGCGTTCACCCCCCTTCCTCCCTTCCTGATTATCAGATCGAGTTATTGTAGTGCTCAAATTAAAGAGAAAAAAAATCCGCAACCGATGGCGCATAAAAGATTTTCCTCATTTTACTCTTTCGTGGCGAAAATCAAAAATTAAAATATGCAAAATCTGAAATTCGGTCGCCATTTGTCCGTTTTCGCGAAAACCATTATCTCCTTAATATATCCTGTAGCAGTGTCCTCATGAAAAAGTTTGCCATTTTGATGACCCGGATTGGTCAAGAATTAAAAAAGTTACCTCGAGTCAAAAATGAATCAGTGTTTGCCCTCCCTTTCCCCTCCAAATTAAACTAGCGGGTTGAAATTTGGACACAAGTCTCGAAGTCACTTTCTTCCATGCGAAAAACGCGAACAAGGGTCTAGGTGTGTTCTCGCCGCGGCGAAAATCCATATCCAAATCGCAATATCTCAAAAGCCGCTAGACCGATTTAGACGGGTTGAAATTCAGTTTAAGCGTTTTCGCGACTACCTTATTTTATATATAGAAGTCGTTTCGATCCGAAGAAACCTCAGAGAGCTACGTGCGAAAAGTCGATTTTCCATGTCTTTACGTGTTAATTTACCCCCCTCCACACCTCCCTTAGCTTTCATATAGTGATCACGTGAAATAGAGACCTCGAATCTATGAAATCACAAAAAAAAACGAAGAGCGACTTCGTTTAACGGGATTTTTTCCGCCAGATCGACTCCACTATTTAGCGTTTTTGGATATGTATTGTAATAATATTAGAAATTATTACTTTTAACTAAATAAAACTTTTAATAAATTTATTCGACTATTATTTTAATTTTGGAATTTTAAATAATGTTCTACAATTTATTTTGTTATTTAATTTTAATATTTTTGTTCAAATGCTCAAATTGATATCTGTAAATCTTTCTAATCTCAGGGATTCTTTAATTGTGAGTTCATGTTCTTATAACTTCCCATTAATCTATGCTACTGATAGTCTCTGTATTTGGCACAAAAATAAAATGTTGTTTCAAAATTTTGAATGAGTTTATTTTAATAGAAATTCAAGAAAATTTATATACACAGATCAGACTATTAACTAAAATGAGTTACTTTCACGCCCACACATTCACTCAATGATATCTTATATCTACAAAAAATTTGAATTTTGGCGCAATAAATTTTAATTTAACTCAGGTTGGCACACCCGACTTTCTAAACAGTGATTAATGTGTCTATCTTAACCACACAAATGCGTACCTCTCCCTCGTTGTTTTTGATATGCAGTATATTATAAATGATTATAGTGAATTTCTACCTTTGAATATCCGTTTCTTCCTCTTCAAATTCGTACAACCAGTGATATGTTACAACTAGACTTCTAGTTATGTGATGTTTCCAGTTTATTTTGGTTTTTCAATGGATGTATGCCCGATTGAGCACGCCGTACGAACCTAATATCCAGATGATATCCACAACAAGCCAAATAACTTCCAGGTAAGTTGTTTAAGTATTATTTAATACTAACCACTTACTATTCATAAACAAATTCGTCGTAATAATTGTCCTCCCAGAATATAAATGTCCTTTTTCAAATTGTGTAACTTCTTCTTAATATTTTTTTTTTACTTTAAAAAAATTATTTTCTTAAAATTTTTCTACTAGTCTCTCTCTACTATTTTCTAACTAACTAACTTCCTTTTAAACTTTTAAATTAAAATATTTTCTTAAATTTCATCTACTAAACTCCTACCATTTTATAAACTAAAATCCCCTTCTTTTTTTTCTGTTGCTAGGTTCCCTTCTGACGTCATACAGAAACTCTCAAATTATTTCAAAATTTTGATTCTATTATACTTTATATTATCAATTTTATGTGTTTTGATTTTCATAATTTTAATTATAACAATTAACATACTTTCCATTTATATTCTGGTGTCAAATTTTATACATTTTATCAATTTATAATTTAGTTATCAAAGTTGGTATCTTGACATTTCATTTTAAATAGTTGTCACCCTTTATTTTATTTTGCCATACAGGTTGTCCTGATATTATAATTTGTTATAAAGATTGTCCCAAAATAAATTGTTAATAAAATTTTGAATTTTGAATATTATTTAATTTTGGTTTTAATTTTTATATTACTCTCAGAGCTTTTCAAAAGGATTTTTACTATAATATTGCTCTCACATTAAATCAATCCCTTAGGTAAGTTCACCTTTAACGTTTCTCTTTATCTATAAAATACCATTTTGTTTATTTTTCTAAATTCTATTTTAACAATATGATTTCTTTATTTTTAGGTGACGTTTCATTTTATTTTACTTGACACATTAATTTTAAGAAGAAATATCGGATTGGGCATAGTCTGGGTATTTATTTTCATCAATTTTGCTTTAATTTTATCTAAATATTATAATTTTGATAATGTTAAAATTCCATTTCATTTGATAATGTTAAATTCCATTTCAGTATACATAAAAATTTGGAACTGGGGGGTTTTTGGGCACGAAAAATCATAATCTGATACCTACTTCGACGTAATTTGTATAGGGCGCTAGTTAGGCAACATTTGTGGCATAAATGTGCGATAAACTTTTTTGCTATTTTCAGCGCTATTTTTGTAAAAGAATATTAAATACAGGTTATTTTAGTAGAAAAAAAGCATACTTGTTATTAACCTTAAAACTCTACGGTTTACGAGATAATTGCATTTTAGAGATCAGCTGGATGATTACACTTTTTTTTCTGGCTCTGACACCATTCTTGCCGATTCTTATGTAAAATTACCTCCTAAATCCGAATATCACCTCAGTTTTCCCCTATCGCCCATCGTTTTTTTCTATTTCTCCATATTATGGAAAATAAGTGATAAAAATAGGTGGGGGGCCCTCCGAAAACGGTTCTAGATCCAAATTTTTATGTATTCATATCCAAAAACGCTAAAGTTATTGCAAAAAATAAATCTTAAAATTTAACCTTTAACACCCTGTAAATTCCTTATTAGCAACATTTTATTAGAGCAAGTTGGTTCAAATCGTAATATTTTAAAGTCTACCATACTTCTATGTACATTTACTTAAGGACCACCCTGTATAATTGGAACTTTCTGTTTTATTACACAGCAGATGTTTCGAATTTGGTCAATAATCTGATTTACTATTTCGAGGGCATTAAAATAATTTGAAGTCAAGAATGTTATTAATTGTGATTTTTAAAGTTTCTGAAAGAAAAATAGGGGAGAGTTAATCTACCTGCATAAAAAAATCAAATGAAACGAATGAAGTTCAAGAAAAGACCACATTTGAGTGTGACATGTAGAATGCAGAAATTGTTAATTCTATTAACAGGGCAAGGTACTATCAATATTTTAAAATAATACTAAAAGGATCAAGTCTCCTATACTCAGGGTTACTTGATCCTCCAGAATAGGAGTCTTAAATCGGCAATCAGAATGAAAGAAAATCAATTAATTGCAGTATTTATTGAACCAAATACACGAAGCATTTTTACAGAACCAAAAGCTAATTGCTATTTTCTTTGATATAAACAGAGCATTTGATACCGCATGGAGACATTATATTTTAACTACTCTTCAAGCATGGGATATCCAAGGCCACATGCTAGCTTTTATCAAAAACTTTCTGAATAATCGAACAATACAAGTCAGAGTAAATGGATTTACATCTACTACAAGAACTCTTGAAAATGGAACACCACAAGGGTCTATTCTTAGTCCAACACTTTTTTAATCGCCATCAATAATGTTTTGAATCAAATGAAATCTCCTTTACAAGCCACCTTATATGCAGATGACCTAATTATATTTACAAAAAGCAGGAATGTGCTATTAGCTACTCAGATATTACAAAACTTCTTAAACACACTAGAAAACTGGTCACTCCAAACGGGTTTCCTCTTTTCTAGCGAAAAAACAAAATACATTATCTTCAGTAAAAAGAAGTACACAAATTCAATTAACCTTACCTTAAATGGAAAAACAATAGCACAAGTAGATGAAACAAATTTTCTAGGACTTACTTTCGACTATAAATTAAATTGGAAACCTTATATCTCCCGTCTGCAAAGATCTTGCTATTCTTGTATCAATATACTAAAAGTCCTGTCCAACAGAACGTGGGGAGCTGACACATCAATTCTACTAAATCTGTACAAAACACTAATAAGAAGTAAAATAGATTACGGTTCCATCTGCTACGATTCTGCCAACAAGACTCTGCTAAAAACTTTAAATCATATACAAACGTCTTCTCTAAGAATAGCCTTAGGGGCTTTTAGAACCAGTCCTATAATTAGCCTTCAAGTAATAGCTAACGAACCTCCATTAAATATACGTCGTGAAATGCAATCCTTAAGATATGCAGCAAGAATATCACAAAATAATGACAACATTACCTTCCCAATCATATTCAACAACAACAACACAAAAATATATGATACAAAACCATTTAGAAAGCTACCTCTAAGGGAAAGATTAAAACGCTGTGGTTTTCCATTTGAAAATTTCAATCTGTCTGATACAACGCAATTAAATATTCAGCCGTGGTTAATAAAAACTCCCGAAATAAATACATCCTTGAAGAAATACCAAAAAACCTCCATAAATCCAACCCTTATTATAAACTCCTATAAAGAATTAATATCCAAATCCCCCTCCTCCTATCAGATTTTCACAGATGCCTCCAAAACACCTCACGGACATGCAGCAGGGCTAAAGGGCACAAATATATAGGCCGGCCTAAGGGGTAAGAGCCCCAAAAAAGGCTTAGTCTATATCTCGGCTATTAGTGGGTCGATTTGAATGGGGAAATGGCATAGTAATGTATAGATTGAGAGTCTGCTCTCGCTATGAAAATAGTTGGTCTGTAAGGGTTCTGCTATATATTATTTTAATTATTAAGGCCTATTTATATTTTAAATTTTTATTCAAAACAAATATTTACCTATCTCAGGGTATTTGGTGAGTTCATAATCATCTGACATTTCTAAAAATTTTATTTACTAACTGACAAAATTCTATCCCTAACTACTGTCAAACAAAAAACTCCCTATTACACTATAAAAAACTATAACCTAACTAACACACTACAGTCTATTTTTATGTATGAGAGAGTAATAAAATAATAAAGCGTTCGTAATCCATAGGCGTACCACTTCTTTTAGTAGACAGTTAAAATATTTTGTGAAGTTATACCTCGAGTATTTTCGTATGAAATAACCTTTGTATAAATATAATAAATATATCGGGTGTACACTTATATTTTCACCTAATTAACCTGCTTATAACTTCTAAACAGCTGAAGGTAAAAAAGTGCAATTTTTTCTAAAATATTTTATTTTTCCACAAGGTATGTTAAGAACGTTGTGTCAAACGGGTTATGTAGGTATAAGGGTTTAAACTTTGACTTTTAAACAACGTTACGTTCATAAATAATAATTTTAATATAAAAACTACTTCTTACCCACAAATCCAAATCAGAATCGCAACCAATATTTACAATGAGTGGCTCGATCATTTCATCAGTAATATTGTCCAACTTCCACATTTTCTCTTCTTCTTTAATCGTATGATTTACTGCCTTTTCCCAGTTTTCAGGCTTCACATTATTTACAGCCTCCAAAAACAACTGTTTAACATCACTCATTTTAAAAGAATTATTTTTTCTTGAAACTTGATGTGTGTGTCCATATCAGTTCAATCGGGTTTACTTCGCAATGATATGGTGGTGATCTAACCACCGTCATCCCACGATTTTTTGCAATTTCGTCAATTTTTTTAATTTCTCTTTATGAAGGGAACACAAATGATACAGTTCTCTTCTCACAGAACCGGGATGGAACTTAATATTCTTTGAATTTAGCCAATTCTGTAAATCTTTTTTTAACCACTTGGTTGTGGCCTTTTTTTCTATAAGTCTCGAGTGATAACTTGCATTATCCATGACTATTATACAGTTCTGAGGAAGAAGATCTATCATTTGTTCGAACCACTCTTTAAAGACATCAGCATTCATGTCCTCATGGTAGTCACGGGTAGGAGTAGATTCAAAAGTCAATAAACCACCTTTAACAAAACCGTTTGAACTACCGATGTGTACTATTATCAGTCTGCGCCCCTTTCCTGATGGTGGATTTAAACCAGTAGATAAATTATTTAAAAAAGCCTGTCTTCGACTTGTAACAGTTTCATCTTGCCAAAATTTATTTGGTGTATGTCCCTCGTTGATCCATGTTTCATCTAAATAAAATATATTTCTTCTTTGGTTTCTCATTTCTTTTATAGTCCTTAGGTAATTTCTTCTCCATACTACAATATCGCTTCTTTCTATTAAAATAGACTTTCTGGAATGCTTTTTCCATAGAAAACCTATTTCTTTTAAAAGTTTCCATAGTGTGCTTCGACTCATTTCAGGGTAATCCTTATCATCTGGAACCGTGGCAAGAACTTTGTCTACTGTCGGAAATTCTTTTCTAAAGAAGAACGCATGGCACTTTCCTTCGAAGTCTTTCTTTCAAATGATTTTCTATTTGAAATTTTGGTTTTCCTGGAGCTTTACGTGCTGTTTGAAACTCGCCACATTTCTCTTCTTTAACAACAACACTTTTACATAAATGTTTGTCTGTAAATGATTTAAAACAATTAAATATTAATGTTTTTTCATTAACTGTTAAAGGACCGATTTTTTATCGTTTACGCGGTACTTCCAAATTTTCCATGATCACACTAGAATTCACAATAGACTGCACACTGCACCTTGAATGTTGCAACTAAACGACATTTAGTAAGCTGTCAAGAATTCACAACTGGACCTCCTTACTAAACGGAAAACCTACAATCGCATTTTCGGTGAAATTTGTTGGTAAGGGATTTATCTACTTATAATTCGATTACTGTAAGAAATTCTTGGAATTAAAATAAAACAAAATTGGCAAATAGGTACTTATTGAAAATAATCTTAAGATACGGCTATGTTATCTTTAATACACAGGGCTTTTGGTCTGTCCAAACCTTTTTCTATTGTTCTGTACAGCTTATGGTTATAAAAGACCAATAAAAGACCCAAAACTTGTATTAGCTCAGGTACATTTATGACAATTTTAGGAAATATTTAGATTATTCCGTAAAAATATTTAAAATGACCGTACTAAGTTTTGCATTAGAAATGCTGTTTTATTACTCTCTCATACATAAAAATAGACCATAGCAATATACACGTCGTTTTTGAAACTAAAAAAATACTTGTTGAGAAGAGTTTTAAATCTAGGGCGACTCAAGATTAAAATTTTGATTCTTGTGAAAAGTATTTATCTACAACTTTGTGTTTTTTTGATTGATAAAAAAAAATTATACAGGGTGCGCCAATTATTTCCACTCGATCTCTAGCACCGAAACTAAAAGAGATATCAACAAGATTTTTTATAGGGGTAGACAGTGTCACCCGGACTACAATTTTAAAATATTTTGATGTATACAGGGTGGCTAATTTTTGTGGAATGAAAATTAATTTGGTTTTTTTAAATTAAACACCCTGTATACGATTATGTCTTCTGATTCTACTTAATATTAGATTTCCGGTAGTTTTTTGTATTTGTAAATCCGACGAGGCGTTGACAAGTTATTCCTATTTTAAGCAGATTTAATGAAAAAACAGCACTTCAGAAATATTAGCACAAAAACCACATTTTTTAAAAAACTCCTCAAAAAAGCTACTATGATGTAAATGAAACATGCACCTATCACAATAATCGCACCACATCTTCACCTGTTGCACAGGGTGTTTGCCGATGGCGTGCCAATAGTCTAGTTTTCAAATGGCAATAACTTAATTTTTTCAAATGGGACACCCTGTATATTTGTCTTCAGTTAGAAGCTCTCCCTAATACGCATTAAAAAAATATAGGGTTTTGCACATCTAACTTTACTATTTACTTTAATAATTGGCGTTAAGTGACAAACAACATATTTTACACAATTTTTAATAAGTACAAAATTTTACACAGTTTAATTGTAAGAAAACTACAATAGTGAAAGTTAAAATTTATAGTAGGTATTCAAAATGTCTTCCATTTTCATTTATACATTTTCTTGCCCTTTTTTTCATTGATTTACGCACATCTCTTAGCATTGCAGGGGTCACCTGTCTAAATGCTGCAGTAATTCTTTCTTTCATATTTTCTTTTGTGGTAACCTCTTCTTTGTAAACAATATTTTTAATAAAACCCCACAAGAAAAAATCGCAAGGTCTAAGGCAAGGCGATCTAGTAGGCCAATTTATAGGTCCTCCTCTTCCTATCCAACGATCCTGAAATTCCCTATTTAACCAATTGCGAACATCTAATAGGTAATGTGGTTTGGCACCATCTAATTGAAACCACATTCCGTTGAGAAAATTTTGAGGCACATTTTGCAATAAGTTGCGAAAATCATGTTCTAAAAAATCTAAAAATATAGCTCCATTTACAGTCCCATCAAAGAAATAGGGACCAATTACATAATCACCTATTATTCCCGCCCACACATTCAAAGACCATCGATACTGTGATGTGGTTCTAAATAAATGTTCATTGTGGTCCGAATAATAATGGAAGTTGTGTTTATTTACACAACCGTTCTTATGAAACGTGGCTTCGTCGGAGAATAAAACTTTGTTTACAAAGTTACGTGGTAACAATTCTTGGTGAAGCTGGATATGATAGGGGTGATATTTATTCTTTTTTATTATGCGTCTAATTGTGGTATTGGAAATATCTAACTGATTGCTTAATTGCCCTGTTGGGATCTTCAACTATACTGATCATTACCTTATATTCATTGTCAATAGTAACAGCTGTAGTTTCACGTGAATGATTTTCATACTTGACGGCTCCTGTTCTATCAAATCTATTCTTTAAATTCTCAACAGTATCCGTCTTTCTGGGTATCTTTGACGATAGACCCTACTAGCAAGAAACGCATTTTTTGACATTCACCCAGTATCCATATCATATCAATATTAAAATGCATTTTTTATACACAATACCGATTAAATATAGTAGACGTGATACAATACAAAATTTTATGTTGACAATTAATGCCATAACAAAATATACCTACTGTCATTTTCATAGGTAACTTGATTTCTTATTAAAAATTGTGTAAAATATGTTGTTTGTCACTTAACGTCAATTATTAAAGTAAATAGTAAAGTTAGATGTGCAAAACCCTATACTTTTTAATGCGTATTGGGGAGAGCTTCTAACTGAAGAAAAATATACAGGGTGTCCCATTTGAAAAAATTAAGTTATTGCCATTTGAAAACTAGACTATTGGCACGCCATCGGCAAACACCCTGTGCAACAGGTGAAGATGTTGTGTGATTATTGTGATAGGTGCATGTTTCATTTACATCATAGTAGCTTTTTTGAGGAATTTTTTAAAAAATGTGGTTTTTGTGCTAATATTTCTGAAGTGCTGTTTTTCATTAAATCTGCTTAAAATAGGAATAACTTGTCAACGGCGTGTCGGATTTACAAATACAAAAAACTACCGTAAATCTAATATTAAGTAGAATCAGAAGACATAATCGTATACAGGGTGTTCAATTAAAAAAACCAAATTAATTTTCATTTCACAAAAATTAACCACCCTGTATACATCAAAATATTTTAAAATTGTAGTCCGAGTGACACTGTCTACCCCTACAAAAAATCTTGTTGATATCTCTTTTAGTTTCGGTGCTAGAGATCGAGTGGAAATAATTGGCGCACCCTGTATACCATGAAATAAAATATAATTAGGAAAAATCATTCTTAGATTGCCCTAGTTTGATCCTCGCTTCACATACAATGGCAATTACAGGGACGGATTTTAATTTTACAAACGTTAAATTTGATGAATTTTTTTTTTCGTCGACCTCTACAAAAAATGACATTTTACGTACTAATTTCCGAATGAAAAGTCAACTATTTTTGCAGGCAAGTACATTGCGTCCTCAAATGACTCGCTCCGTGCCGTATCCTAGTAACCACAGCGGACGAAAAATGGTCGATTTTTCTTTCAGAAATTAGTACGTTTTTGTAGAGGTCGACGAAAAAAAGTAATATGCTCCTCGTCGAAAAACTGTCTATTGTCTCGCCTGCTTGCTAGCCTCGGCTACCAATTTGCAGACTCGACTATAACAGACAGTTTTTCATAATTGGCACATAAATAACTATTTTAATTCGTTTTACAATAAATAAATATTTTGGAAAAATCCAAAGTGAGAGTATAGTATTTAAATTGATTAATTCACAACATAATTGCTGAATAAAAGTTTTATATTCATGCTGCTTATTCTATATATCGTTATGGTATAAAAATGACACAAAATTAGGGAATTTGTAAAGGTAGGGTTTGTTAGGACAGTCTGCTAGCGAGAAGTCGCCGATCATCTGTTGCTCTTAGAAAAAGTCGCCGTTGTCCGGCGGATTTCTGACGGAGCAAGACGATTGTCATAAAGAAGTTTACAACTGAGGAAGAAGAAATGTTGAAATACATTGAATTGGTTTTTACGCAGTGGAATTTTGGCGACTTTTCGCTAGCGGACTGTCCTAACAAACCGTAGCTTAAGAGGAAGTTGTACTATACTATAAAACAGTGTATGCAAGGGTTTCGTAGTTCCATGCTTTTTTGATTCATTTTTCATTTTTAGAGAATGAAAAAATAAGTACTAATTGGTAAAGGTCTAATCTATGCCCTCATGAAGTCGCTTTTTCAAAATTTGATTTAGTTTTTACAAAAAAAAATCGCAAAATTCCATTATTTTTTTTATAATTTTTCCCATTTTTTTTTTAAAGAACCAAAGCAAATTTCAAAAAAATGAGTTCTTCCGAGCATAGATTAGACCTTTACCAATATGTACTTATTTTTTCATTCTCTCGAAATGAAAAATGAATCTAAAAAGCATGGGACTACGAAACCCTTGCAAAACAACATTTTACGTACAGAATTCAAAGGAAATAATCGTTTATAAATGGAGATAAAATACTTTCACATATTTAAATGTTTACGAGGGATAGACAGATGGGTGAAGAATTATAATTTCTGTGGAATATTAAATTATTAGTAAATGTTCTTGTTTATTGATGTTAACCACTTTTTTAGATTAAAAATGTTTTTTAATTTAACATTTCGACTTTGACTATAAGTCTTTTTCAAAAATTGACATAACAAAAAATATAATAATAGGTAATTTATTATTGAAACAGATCACTGGACAATTTCACAAGATATGATAATAACATAGAACGAGAAATAGATTTTGAAATCTAAGGTGTCAAAATATGTTGTATTTAAAATGATAGCGCATTTGCATATTATAAGAAAATTTATATTTTGTCATAAATTAAGTTATCATAATAATATTATCATAATCTGTGATGGTGTTTTGAGGTTTTTCTGGGTTTTCCCTAAACTGTAAAGAAGCTGTGCCATCAATCATCAGTAAGTCGGTCCAGAGCGCCATGCAAAATAATAATAATAATAATAATAATAGCCCTCCCCCGCACAAGATCTACATCAGGGGTTGACTCGTTAGGTGGTGAATTGAAGGGCTTATATTAATATTATTATATTATTATAAGAAAAAAGCCAGATAAAAAAGTTATACTATCCCGATACAGAGGGTATCCTTTTTGCAATAGTAATCAGATAAATGTATTTATATATATCTAGTATCCGTGAGTAACGAATAAGTAATTCAAAATAAAGGTTATTTAATTTTTTAATCCTAACATTATCCAATTATTTGTCTTTCTATATTGTTTATTTTATCTTTAGAAGAAGTTGTACTATACTATAAAACAGTGTATGCAAGGTTTCGTAGTCCCATGCTTTCTAGATTCATTTTTCATTTTTAGAGAATGAAAAAATAAGTACTTATTGGTAAAGGTCTAATCTATGCCCCGATGAAGTCGCTTTTTCAAAATTTGATTGTTTTTTCTAAAAAAAAAATCGCAAAATTTCATGTTTTTGATGATTTTTTCCATTTTTATTTAGAAAAAACCAAAGCATGTTTCAATAAAGTGAGAACGTGGGAACATAGATTAGATCCTTACCAACAAGTACAAATTTTTTTATCCACAAATAATTAAAAATATACCTTAAAAGTTAGGGACATTTTGCGTCGGTTGAGTGGCGCCGGTCTCATAATAGCGTCTGGGTTTACCTGTTTTAATCCTCCAAATTATTATTAAGTATGTTTTGATCGATTCCTCTAATTACCATCAACTGCAGCCAATAGAAAAGAAGTGTGAAAACCCTTCACAACAAGCGGGAAGAAAGGGAATTCTGTATTTTTGGAGCTATCATATATGTTTTATCTGTGCTCAGTGAAAGTATTGTGATTAATATTCAAGAATGCCAAAAACACGTAAAGGTTCTAGATCCAAATGTCGCGGAATAAATAAGGTAAGTTGAACTGGAATCGTACGTAAATATTTTATTATACCGGATGCCCTGACAATAACCCACCATATTTCTGAAACACGTATTTGAAGTTACAACATTGTTTTTAATTAATTTTTTTTTGAATTTTAAATAGGCTCTAATTTTTTCACAGCAAAATATTTCTTTTTGATTTTATACATATTTCAATTAAAAAAAGCCTTATTTTCAAGCGAAATTTTCATTATCATCAAAAATATGAAAAAATTAGGCTTTTTTATTTTAATTTAAATTCGCAGGGAGACAAAAATTAACTTTCGGTTTTCAGCGTTTTTCTCCATAATTTTGAGGTTATGTTGAAAAATGATTAATACAAAAGTTTTTAATTATCTACAACTTTTACACTAAACTTTTTTCTATAGAATGCATATTTCAGTAACAAATCGTAAAAAACAATATCCAAATGTATATTTAGCTACCCCCACTCTCCTTCCGGAACTTTTACTCAGTCCACTTGCTTTTTCTTAATTTACTCTAAATTTTCAACCTTGAAAAAATATACAAGCACGGAGGTACTTTGCTACTGATTTTTTGTTTTAATTTTATTGAAGGTATTAAAGTTACTTTTTTAATATTATTTATTTTCAAACTTTTTTAATTACATTTTATTAAATATGAGTGTTCCAGAATGTCTTGAACAATTTTAATCTGGATTTTCCTTAATAAATAAGCTAAGAGCGACGGTACCCAATTCCGCCAAACCTCTCACCGATCTATAGCCCAATTCCGCCACGTACTTCGGAGAATCAAAGTAGAGGATTACGGCGGTATGAATGAACCTAAATGATTCTATTCTCCAACAAAATATGTAATTTAGTTTTTATCGTTAGTTTTACTGAATTGAATTTTTCTTGTTTTTTTTTTTTAACTATTTCCCAATAGGAATTTATTGTCGAGTAACAATAGTTAAATTTTGAATTAAATGTGTGCGTAAGCTTGAACATAAAGGAAACCAGAACTTCTATTTAAACATTTTAGTAAAATAATATTTTACTCCTAGTACATTATGGCAAATATCTATAGGCTACACATTTAACAAAGACTAATTTGCTTATTACTTATTTGTAGTATGTTTTTGGAGAGGTTCGTAACTGAAATCCGTGCCTATTTTGACACTATTTTTTTTAGAATTTTTTTCTCCCATCACTGTATTTTTTGTTTTCGGGTAGCAATTTAGGTAAATTTCTCGTTGAATTGTAACGGTTTGCTTGGGGTAATATGACATTCTACATAAAGCAAGGCAAAAAATGACGTTGAAAAGTTTTTTATCTCTAGAAAATTTAAGAAAATAAATGGTTCAACACTCTAACATATAAAGACTGTGACTTTTGCCAGAATTGTGCTTGGACAAATAATTTTATTTGAAGTTGACTCAAAATCACTTTTTTTTATTTTGGCATTATCTTTACACAACTTTCTTTTTTGTATGTAAACAGGCAACACTACCAAGAGAACCAGAATTTGACCCGACCGATATCCAAACTAAGGACAACATCTTAATCGACGCAGAGGAAATTCCAGAATAGGACCCGACTGGTATCCACCCCGAAAAAATTGAAGACTAGAGTATATAAGATATTGTTCCATTTGTTGAAGAATATTCAATAGATAATTTCTAAATTTTATCTTTTGTTTTATATGTATCTATAAAAGTGTCTACATTCTCGAACCTGACCTAAGCCAGCGGTATATTTATCGGAATTTAAATAAATCTCCAAAAAAAAATTAAAATTGACTGGAAGTAATTCAGTTATTTAATTTTAATAATTCCTTACTCAATTATTAATTTACGAAACTCTCCTTTTTTATATCAAATACTATTAAAGGAGCAAGGTTTGTGTGTGTGTGTGTGTGTGTGTGTGTGTGTGTGTGTGTGTGTGTGTGTGTGTGTGTGTGTGTGTGTGTGTGTGTGTGTGTGTGTGTGTGTGTGTGTGTGTGTGTGTGTGTGTGTGTGTGTGTGTGTGTGTGTGTGTGTGTGTGTGTGTGTGTGTGTGTGTGTGTGTGTGTGTGTGTGTGTGTGTGTGTGTGTGTGTGTGTGTGTGTGTGTGTGTGTGTGTGTGTGTGTGTGTGTGTGTGTGTGTGTGTGTGTGTGTGTGTGTGTGTGTGTGTGTGTGTGTGTGTGTGTGTGTGTGTGTGTGTGTGTGTGTGTGTGTGTGTGTGTGTGTGTGTGTGTGTGTGTGTGTGTGTGTGTGTGTGTGTGTGTGTGTGTGTGTGTGTGTGTGTGTGTGTGTGTGTGTGTGTGTGTGTGTGTGTGTGTGTGTGTGTGTGTGTGTGTGTGTGTGTGTGTGTGTGTGTGTGTGTGTGTGTGTGTGTGTGTGTGTGTGTGTGTGTGTGTGTGTGTGTGTGTGTGTGTGTGTGTGTGTGTGTGTGTGTGTGTGTGTGTGTGTGTGTGTGTGTGTGTGTGTGTGTGTGTGTGTGTGTGTGTGTGTGTGTGTGTGTGTGTGTGTGTGTGTGTGTGTGTGTGTGTGTGTGTGTGTGTGTGTGTGTGTGTGTGTGTGTGTGTGTGTGTGTGTGTGTGTGTGTGTGTGTGTGTGTGTGTGTGTGTGTGTGTGTGTGTGTGTGTGTGTGTGTGTGTGTGTGTGTGTGTGTGTGTGTGTGTGTGTGTGTGTGTGTGTGTGTGTGTGTGTGTGTGTGTGTGTGTGTGTGTGTGTGTGTGTGTGTGTGTGTGTGTGTGTGTGTGTGTGTGTGTGTGTGTGTGTGTGTGTGTGTGTGTGTGTGTGTGTGTGTGTGTGTGTGTGTGTGTGTGTGTGTGTGTGTGTGTGTGTGTGTGTGTGTGTGTGTGTGTGTGTGTGTGTGTGTGTGTGTGTGTGTGTGTGTGTGTGTGTGTGTGTGTGTGTGTGTGTGTGTGTGTGTGTGTGTGTGTGTGTGTGTGTGTGTGTGTGTGTGTGTGTGTGTGTGTGTGTGTGTGTGTGTGTGTGTGTGTGTGTGTGTGTGTGTGTGTGTGTGTGTGTGTGTGTGTGTGTGTGTGTGTGTGTGTGTGTGTGTGTGTGTGTGTGTGTGTGTGTGTGTGTGTGTGTGTGTGTGTGTGTGTGTGTGTGTGTGTGTGTGTGTGTGTGTGTGTGTGTGTGTGTGTGTGTGTGTGTGTGTGTGTGTGTGTGTGTGTGTGTGTGTGTGTGTGTGTGTGTGTGTGTGTGTGTGTGTGTGTGTGTGTGTGTGTGTGTGTGTGTGTGTGTGTGTGTGTGTGTGTGTGTGTGTGTGTGTGTGTGTGTGTGTGTGTGTGTGTGTGTGTGTGTGTGTGTGTGTGTGTGTGTGTGTGTGTGTGTGTGTGTGTGTGTGTGTGTGTGTGTGTGTGTGTGTGTGTGTGTGTGTGTGTGTGTGTGTGTGTGTGTGTGTGTGTGTGTGTGTGTGTGTGTGTGTGTGTGTGTGTGTGTGTGTGTGTGTGTGTGTGTGTGTGTGTGTGTGTGTGTGTGTGTGTGTGTGTGTGTGTGTGTGTGTGTGTGTGTGTGTGTGTGTGTGTGTGTGTGTGTGTGTGTGTGTGTGTGTGTGTGTGTGTGTGTGTGTGTGTGTGTGTGTGTGTGTGTGTGTGTGTGTGTGTGTGTGTGTGTGTGTGTGTGTGTGTGTGTGTGTGTGTGTGTGTGTGTGTGTGTGTGTGTGTGTGTGTGTGTGTGTGTGTGTGTGTGTGTGTGTGTGTGTGTGTGTGTGTGTGTGTGTGTGTGTGTGTGTGTGTGTGTGTGTGTGTGTGTGTGTGTGTGTGTGTGTGTGTGTGTGTGTGTGTGTGTGTGTGTGTGTGTGTGTGTGTGTGTGTGTGTGTGTGTGTGTGTGTGTGTGTGTGTGTGTGTGTGTGTGTGTGTGTGTGTGTGTGTGTGTGTGTGTGTGTGTGTGTGTGTGTGTGTGTGTGTGTGTGTGTGTGTGTGTGTGTGTGTGTGTGTGTGTGTGTGTGTGTGTGTGTGTGTGTGTGTGTGTGTGTGTGTGTGTGTGTGTGTGTGTGTGTGTGTGTGTGTGTGTGTGTGTGTGTGTGTGTGTGTGTGTGTGTGTGTGTGTGTGTGTGTGTGTGTGTGTGTGTGTGTGTGTGTGTGTGTGTGTGTGTGTGTGTGTGTGTGTGTGTGTGTGTGTGTGTGTGTGTGTGTGTGTGTGTGTGTGTGTGTGTGTGTGTGTGTGTGTGTGTGTGTGTGTGTGTGTGTGTGTGTGTGTGTGTGTGTGTGTGTGTGTGTGTGTGTGTGTGTGTGTGTGTGTGTGTGTGTGTGTGTGTGTGTGTGTGTGTGTGTGTGTGTGTGTGTGTGTGTGTGTGTGTGTGTGTGTGTGTGTGTGTGTGTGTGTGTGTGTGTGTGTGTGTGTGTGTGTGTGTGTGTGTGTGTGTGTGTGTGTGTGTGTGTGTGTGTCCAGAGGATCTCGAAATCCACTCGTCAGAATTCAATGAAACTTTCAGGGTAGACTAATTCCTATCTAAATCGGCAAAAAATGTAGGCCTCATGTCTGTGAAAATTCGATCTTCCGAGATATTTACAAGAAAAGTTAGGCTTTTAGTTTTATTTCCTAGCAACGGCAGATATAATAACTTGTTTCTATAGTAATATATACTATAAAAGGAAAGAGGAGTATAGTAAAAGTGGGGATATAACGTCACATTCCATAGGCGTACTTTGCAAAATAAGTTTCTATAATATAAATAAGGATACGGCATATAAAATATATATACGCACTTCGTAGATTATATTTTGAAGTTATATTATTTACAAAAAATAAAAATAAACCTTATGCATCTGACACTTTAACATTGAACGAATTAAATTTAACCAATAAATAACAAGGAGGATTATATGTTGGGATTAAACTTTTTTTAATCTCTTGGCATTAAAAGTAAAGCTTCAGTACTTACCTAAACTAAAAGATTAAAAAAAGTTAGTTCAAGAACTATCTTTAAAAGTCACTGTCTTCACTAAAACTACTGGTATCACTATAATAGCTGATTTAGACGTATCCAGTAGCTGCCGACAGTCTCACTGTCCGTCAGCGCTGTCGAGTAGTTGGCTCCATGTAAACACTTTTTTGTGACAGCACAGCGCTGTCCGTCAGCGCTGTCTCGAATAGAAAGTCCGTCTATTTTTGACGACAGTAGTCCTTACCCGCGTCCCCCCGAACACCCGAATCAGTCAATGGTGCATCTTTATAGAGTGAACAGTGGCGGCGTTTAAAAAATGACCCGAAAATTAAGCGAATTAGAAACGTTGAACTTGGTTCAACTTTATAGAGAACACGAATGTTTATGGAATCTGCGTTGTGATGCGTATGAAAACAAAACAGCAACTCGTCAAAATTTTCTGACGTAAGTCGTAACGCCAACCTGTACTCAGAGGGAACTTCTAGTTTTAGTTGTTGGAGGAAAGGCAAAACCTCCCGTTATATTTCTATCGTTGATCCATTTTCTGACCCATATTCTTTTTTTATTTAATACTTCTTCCTCCAACCTATCTTTAAGCTTCTGTAATAAGAGCGCGGATATTATGTTAACAGATTTCCTTTTATAGAACCATACATTCGTTTTCGTACGCATCTGATCAGAAGCACACATTCACGACAAACTGGAGTCGTGTAAACGACCGGGTCCAGCGGTGGGCGTGTCCTAGTAAGCGTGACAGTGAGACTGTCGACAGCTACTGGATACGTCTAAATCAGCTTTAATTGTCTTTTCTGAGGTTTATTATTATAGGTTCTATTAAATTATCCATTGATAGTGGATATACTTTTCTAAATGAATTTTCTACCTTTTTAACATGATCAATGCATTTTCCCAAATGTTCTCTATTTACATCTGAAACTGCCCTCAAAAACAAATTTCGCACATCAGGAAATTTAAATGTTTTATTGTTTTGAGAAACATAACCTTTTAATAATTGTGACCAGATCAGTTCAATGAGATTTAACTATGCGTGGTACGGAGGCAATCTGAGAAATTTAATTCCTTTTTCTCTGGCCATCTCATCTATAATATATTTTTTGAATTTGCTTTTATGTTGCCTTACTATTACTAATAATTCTGCCTTCAAGGATTTAGGAGGACTGAAAATATTTTTAGAATGAAGCCATTTTGATATATATATTAATACAAAATTCTGAATCAATTAAAATACATACGATACGGCTATGAATAAATAAAGTCTGACTTATCTGTCAAAAGAACAGGTTTATTACAGTAAAAACCATGGAAACAAGATTAAATCTAGACAAAAACTATATTAGGCCGATCAGATGTATTAAAATTTAAATTTTAACTACAAATAAGCATTGAAGGATGAGGTAAAAATAAAATTTCTACCTCTTGAACCTGTACTACGTTCTGCAAATTAAATACTGCACTCCTTTTTTCTGTATAGTATAGTAGTAAAAAGGTTTGACTTTATTTAATTTCTGGCGTTTCAATCTGAAAGAATTCAATTTTAAATTTGCCGCTTTTTATCCATAATGAACTACAAATTTTGGCAACTACTGACATGCACATCTCTGGGTAAACGTTAAGAAAATGGGGCCGACTGGGATTTTCATGAAATTTTCACAGATGCTATAAAACATGATAAAATCAATATACTTAGCAATAGAAATTTTTATGAAAAAATATATGTTGGGATACTCACTCCCAAGACAAACAAATTCAGTGCGTTGAAACGGTTATTTAACATATTTTTCCAGTACAAACGCATACATAACTTTTCTGCAAAAGCCCAAGTAGGAATTTATAACCAGAATAAACTTGAAAAGTATAAAAAAAGGAAAGGTTCATTTGACGAACATAAATAATTTGGTTGTCAAATGACAGCCATCTCATAAATTCAAAGTTGAAAATACAACGTTGCCAATTCAATTTCAGAAATCATGGGTTTAGGTAAATATTTATAGGAACGTCGAGTAACACTGTTAAAATGGACACTTGTCAAAATGTGACACCTGTGAAAACGTGACAACTGTTAAAATGTAATACATGTCAGAATGTAACAACTGTCAAAATGAACAAATCTCAAAATCAACAAATGTCAAAATATGACACCTGTCAGAATGTAACAAATGTCAAAATGTCACACGTATCGTACTTTTCTTTATTTATTACAAAGATCTAACCTAACCTAAAGCTAATCTTTTTTTTTTGGCGGGTGGAAATATTTTATGCACATCGGGTAAAGGTTCTTCCCTTCCCTGATTGTGTGAGACTACCCCTTACGGCTACTATTTTATTATGTGGACAGTTTTAATATTTAAGTTTTCATTATCATAGAGAGAGAGAAAAAGAATGAATGCTTGTACACGTGTACTATTAACATAGATTTCAATTTTTTATTTTACAAGAAACTTTAAAGAGACATTTAAAATTCTCTATTTTCATAGTACATTTTAAGGTTGATTGTGACTTTGTATTTTCCAAGAATAAATTGTAATGGAATGTACGAATGAACTATTTTTGTAACTGAAAAACTTTGAAAAAAAATATGATATCAATATCTGCCACACGTCGAGAGTCTGGTCACAGGTTTTTACCCAAGTATGAATATTAGACCTATAATTTTCCTTCACTGCAGATCAATAAATAATAAAATCAATTGAACATAGAGTTTTTCTTATATAGTGATAAATAGAGTGAGCTGAGCGATCTTCTGTTGACGGGACCTGTGCCCTACACGCTGCTGTTGTCCGTCCCGGAAATGGGGCCTGTCCGCCGTGACTATTCGCGAAGATCAAGCGTCAGTAGATGTTGCCCTAATAGGGTGAAATCCCTAGAAACTAGGCAACTTTTAATGCATTTAACTAACCTCTGTGACAAGCAGTTGATAAACGTCAACAACAGCTGCAGCAAATAATTTTCCCGCCTACTTTCAAGCCAATCGCCAATCAACTTTTTATTTAACTCCCTTTCAGTAGTACAAGTAGATGTCGCCCACTCCGTGATTTTCGCGAATTAATTATTAATTTGTCATGTTATAAATATACTTAAATTATATACTCATTGGGCTGCTTAAAAATGTAGATTTGAATATTAAGAGCGAAGCTCGGTGACCAGATATTTTTGAATAGTTTGCAAAATATATCAATTCATTTATCTTTAAATCATTTATAATTATTTTTAATATAATTTAACAAAAACCAACCTCGTAAATGAGATTTGAAAAAAAGTTTGCATCAATTTCAAAAATCGGAATGTTTTCTTGCTATTTGCAATCCGATGTGAAAGCCCGCTGGATTCACTCTGAATCAGAGACAATTTAAAAGAGACTGATTGAAGGATAGGCGGTATAAGGCATAACGTTTCTGCGCTCCTGCCCACACATGGAGTCGCTGCAGTCGCGTGTACTACAAGACTGTTTTACATAAGCAGAATATAATAAAATAGTTTTAAATATTATAAATTACATTACACTTTAACATATCGCCTTTAATGTCGAAAAATATTATAAAATATCCTAGTACATTAACGTTTAAGTCATTAAAAATGAAAATATACAAAATCAATCATACATTGGTTGGTGTGAATCTGGCTTGTGTTTGTCAAAGTCAAAATGAAAGTGTCAAAAATTAGAATTGCACGCGAGGGCTGAGGGCGATGGTGAGTAGGATTTAGGATTAGTTTAGTTTTAAATTTATTTAGTTTATTATTATTATAATATTATTAGTTTCAGCTGCTGCAAAAATAATAAGCCACACTATGGCTGCTACCATTGAAAGTTTAATTGTTCCTGGACAGTTTTAATGGTAGGAAACCAACCTTTGATGCTGGTAAGGCCCTTAGACGGTGTGTTTCAAAAAAGTCAAACCATAGGCGTTTTTGGAATTCTATGTTACCAAAAATAAAATCTTGGAAGTTTTTACCGAAAAATAGAACGGCTATGAAAACCAAAATGCCTTTTAAAACATCTTGGTTAACTACTATTAGAGGTGTCAAATTGTTAACAATAGAATGTTGGAAATTAGGATTCAAATTTATTAGAACGCGTTCTTTAAATCAGGACCCAGTTGAAAATATGTTTAGGGCAACTCGGCAGTATAGTGCTGCCAACACCTCTCCAAATTGTTACCAATTTATATCAGCTTTAAAAACGCCAATTTTAAATAGTTTAGTTTCTGCCAAGAACTACAATAGAAATTGTGAAGCAGATGATTGTACTTTATTAGATAACTTAAATTCTTTTTTAAATTTTCATAATGAACCAAAACCATTAAATTCTATTACAATAAATGAATTGGAAAATATTGAATTCTCGTTTTTAGATTCAAAATTAAATTTTGATACTCAGGCAATAAGCTGTTTCTGGTTTTGTTGTTAAAAAAATTACAACTTTTAATTGCGAAGAATGTATGGCTAATTTGCAGACAGACATTTTAGACGTTCACCATATTTTCACTTGCTTCAAAGAAAATGATGATAAAGCACGTTTGATTTATGTTCAAAGGGAAGTCATTAAATTTCTTTCAATGCTGCATGACATTGTATACCATATTTTACCACTTTTAAGTCATATAGAGAATATTATTGAAAAAATTGGACTCTTTGCAAAAGGTCATATTAATTTTGATTGGTTCACCTGTCAAGAACATAAATCATACGTATTTTCTCAGCTCATAAAAGTTAGCGTCCCCTTATTAATTAAAAAATACAATGATGTTAAGAGGACTAACAAATAAAAATAATTCTTTGTTTTTGTAACTTAGTGTACTGCGTTTAATTAAAATAAATTGTGTTATGTTATTAATATATGTGTAGTTTAATAAAAATTTTAAATGTGTGTTGATTTCTCATTTATCTAAATTATCTGTCTTAAAATTGTTTATTAATTATAATTATTTCATTAGAAAAAATGAAATTTAATTTTATTTTTTGTAATGAAATAATTATATAATAAACAATTTTAAGAAAATTGTAAACTTTACCCATAATCCAAACTAACAAATTTAAATATCCCGCCTGTAAAAATTAGTTCCGGCACCCCTTCGTGGTGCGCTGCGATCAACGCGATGTCAACTGTTCCTACAGGGTCGACAACTCTCATATATTACATTCTCTCTGCTCTGAATTTAGTTCCCCTCGTAAGTGTTCGAAATCGGTCTGGAAAGGATTTACGGACGAGAAATAATATTCGCGTAGTAGATAGGCTCCACCCATTGGGCGCTTTCACACTTGGCAGCACGACAACGACACGACAACGGCAACGATGCTGGTGGGGTTGAATTTACATTGAAATAAATGGAGTGCTTTCACATTAGACGACATGCCGTGCTGGTATCGTCCACGGCAGCCGGCTTTCCACTCGTGTCGTCCCGATTTTTGAAACAAGATGTTTAGTAAAACAATAAATAAATAAAACTGATTAGTTCAAATCAGTTCCTTAAAGTGTTTTAACATGGCTTTTAAGTTTGATAGTTACCTTAATTAAATTGCTTGAAAAAAATTGCTGTATTGAAAAATATTCCTTAATCCAGTTTTGTTTTAGTTTTTTTTTGTCTTAAGTTCTTTTATGTAGTTGTCTATTCTTGTGTTTTCCTAAATTTTCTTAAAAATATAAATAAATTCGTTCATTTTTAATGTTCTATTTTCTTTTCTTTAAATTTAAAAAGATCAAACTATATTTTTTTTCTTTCGAAATGAAATTCTGAGAATTCTAAAAAATCACAATAGCGATGAATCACGAAATAAATATTATACAGGGCGATGTTTTAGTATTATTCAAAACAGTTGTATTATGAAAAATATAGCACGAACTGTGGTGGAACTAGTAATTAAAAATTAAATTTTTGTACAAAAAATTAAGAAATTCTGTACTTTCTAAAATCCTTATTAGAGTTTTCAAAAACCATATACAGGGTGAAATATTTTATATGAACAAAACGAACTAATTTTTTAATACCGGACCTGATTTTTTCTAGCTTCGGTTAATTAGATGGTAGTAGTTTTGCCAAAATATGAGACAAATCAAACTAATCGTTCAAAGGTATTGACCAAAAAATATTTCAGTCAAAATTCACAACCCTCATACTTTTTAATGGTCTTTTGATATTCCCCATAGGGGCTTCCATACAGTTCCTCATAACTCGCCCTGTATATCAGGAAGAGAGTTCTTAATTTTTAGTGCAGACGTATATATAAGTATTGATAGATTTCTTGCCAACATTTTTCTCTTAATATTTTTTTTATTATTTTCATATAATTTTTCAATAGAGGGATTTTTTAATCCAGTTCAATTAAGGTAACAAAATCAAACTTAAACGCCATTTTAAAACATATGAAGGAACTGAATTGAACTAATCAGTTTTATTTAGTTATTGTTTTTACTAATTATTTTGTTTCAAAAATCGGGACGACACCAGTGGCCAGAATGCTCCTTGCCGCTGCCGGCTGCCGGGACGACAGTTTTTATTGGTAGGTACTTAGTAGGTACTTAACAACGTCGTAAAGCAATTTCGGACCAATAAACCTTATAATAGATTCTTAATAACTTTTATTGGGATTTATTCTGCTATTTTGAATTACGTGCTAATCGAATATTAATAAAAATGTTTATATTTAGGTAATACATCACACCCTCGTTTTAATCATTACCCCATTCAGTCTGGATGATTAGTATAGGTAGGCGCAAATCTCATACAGCGAAATCTGATTAGTTTAATTCAGTTCCTTCGTGTTCTAAGATGGCTTTTGAGTTCGTTATTGTTACATTAATTGAGCCAGTTGAAAAAAATACATTTATTTGGGATAAAAGTAATGAAAATAATAAAAATAAAATATTAGGAGAAAAGTGTTGGCAAGAAATCTATGAATATTTGGATAATGAATTTGATCAACTGTCAGTTGCAGAAAAGAAAAAAAGAGGTTATTATTTGTAATTTGCCCAGTTGCCAGAGCCAAAGGACCTCGGGGTCCTTAAGACCAAAAGTTTAACCAATTACCTGAATCTATAAAAAAATGTAGGTACCATTCTTAATAATTTTAAAATGTTACTTAAAGAACATATCAAAAACTTATAATTTATGTTGTTGCCTGAATTTTAGAATGTTTCTGTTTAATTTTAGTTTGTTTAATGTTAGTTTGTTAAATTTAAATTAATCGACATTCGACTTGTAATATTATTTTTCTTTATACTGCTCAATATATAATCAAATGTATTTTTGGTCATCCGAAAGTAATTAAAAAATTTAATTTCGTCGCTACACAATTTTTCAAATAGAGTATAATTGGGTGTAACCACAACTGCCTAAGTTTTTGCCTTCTACGTCGTCGAATATGTAGTAAATATAATTTATTATAATCCGTCATGCTATACTACGATCAACAAAGTGAAATAAAAATCATTATTGGTGTCGTGTCGTCGTCATGTCGGATGTCGTGTCGTCAAGTGTGAAAACGCTCATGTCGTGTCGGTGTCGGGCCGCTGTTGTGTCGTCGTCGTGTCGTTGTCGTGTCGCCAAATGTGAAAGCAGCCATTGTTCGGAATTTATTTCCTCCGACCGACCCGCATCCCCACAGCTGTTAGAGTTCGTATAGTATTACTTCCACTTAATGGATTACAAAAGTAAGTAAGTTTTGTTTAGAAAGAATTTTGAAATTAAAATTGTCAAAATTAACAAAAACTTGTATTTTTTTAAATATGTAGAATGTACTTAAAAAAATGAACATAACTTTTTATAAAAAAATTATATTTAGATGTCAAAATTATAAAATTTTCAATTGGAATAGTACCAACATAAATTAAAAAATAACTAAAATTTTGTAACTTGATTTGTAAAAAAAAGGGGGATGTTGAAAAAAAAATGACAAGAAAACACATTTTTGAAAAGAAAAATGCCAAAGATTAATTTACTCAGAATTATACAGGGTGGGCCAAACTTCTGACCTCGGAGGATTACGTCGTTGTGGTAAGAGATAAAAATTTCAAATTTTGTGTGAGCTAGTACAGTTACTGGGTGCATATATAAATCAACAGGTCTTTGTATTCAAATGTCATTCTCATATCGTTGGCTGTGCTCACTATTAATTGCTTTGTTTATCTGTGACTTCTTTAATACAGGGTGAAACAGAACTCAAGTCAAACAATATCTCAAAATTTTCAAATGGATCACCCTATAAGTCTTTTTATAATTTGTTAGTACTATTAATAAGCTTTCAAATGATATAGTATAGTTAGGGTATAAGTTAATGGAAAACTGTAAATATTTTATGATAACGGAAAAATCATGTAATTTACGTACACAAATTAAATGGTATTAAATATTTATTATTTTAGTTATTTAATAAAATGAAAGCTTGTATATTATTTTAAAATTTTTCTATTTAAAAAAACTAACAATTATGGAACCAAAATTATTAAAAAACTTACATTTACGTGAAATTTACATTTACATAAATAAACAATGACATTTTATAAAAAGTAGGTATAGTTTATACTAAATGTTCAAAATGGCGACCATTTTGTTCCCTACATTTCTCTATTCTTTTTATAAACGAGGATCTTACTCTTTGTAACAAAGCTGGAGTTAATGTGGAAAATGGGTTTCTAATTTTTTCTTTGATAGTAGATTTAGTTTGATAGACAATTTCCTTGATGTATCCCCATAAAAAGAAATCCATCGGTGTCAGATCTGGAGATCGAGGAGGACACAAAATTGGTCCACCACGTTCTACAACCTATCGGTAAAATGTCTGTTTAACCACCGACGTACACACCGAACATACTGAACAGATGCTCCATCTTGTTGGAACCACAAATTAATTCTTGTGTTTCCTTCAAAAAAGTATGGTCCTATTACTTTATCTCCTACGATTCCTCCCATACGTTTATGGATCATTTAGTTTGGGACGTTGAACGAAACAAATGTGGATTAGTATCCGAATAAAAATGAAAATTATGGCGGTTGACGAAACCATTTTTGTGAAAAGTGGCCTCGTCACAAAATAAAATTTTTTTAAAAAAATCTGGATATCCATTAATTAATCCACTGAACCACTCGCAAATATTTATTCTTATTGGAAAGTCTCTCTCTAAAAGCTCTTGGTGCATCTGTATCTTGTAAGGGTGAAATGTATTCTTTTTTATTATTCTTCTTATTGTTCCTCTACTAATGTCCAATTCAGTACTAAGTTTTCTAGTACTTGTATTAGGATTCTCAACCAAATGTGTCATTACTAAAAGTTCGTTGTCCTCATTGTAAATACGTTTGGGAAGAGTGTGAGGTTGATAGGAAACATCACCTGATGTGTCGAAGTTTTAAGAAAGCTTTTTTATTTGGATGTCTCCGATTGGGATATCTTTCACGATATACTCTTGAAGCGAGTAAACAATTTTTTGAGCATTCTAAGACGTAAGACGTAAATCATATTAATCATGTCTTCCTGTGGTTAATTCATTATAGTTATTTATTATTTAAACCTAAGAACAAAAACGAAGAATATAGCTAAAATTTCTTTAACATTTATTAGTAGATACTATTTTGACACTAGCCTACTTGATAAACGAAATATAATCTAGCCTACTTGCTAAACGAAAATATGGCTTGATTATATTTCGTTTACCAAGTAGGCTAGTGTCAAAATAGTATCTACTAATAAATGTTAAAGAAATTTTAGCTATATTCTTCGATTTTGCTCTTAGGTTTAAATAATAAATAACTATAATGAATTTATCACAGGAAGACATGATTAATATGATTTACGCCTTAGGAGAATGCGCAAACCTAAAATTTATAGGACGTTTCATGTAGTAATTTAATACCATTTAATTTGTATACGTAAAATACATGATTTTTCCGTTATCACAAAATATTTACAGTTTTCCATCAACTTATACCCTAACTGTACTATATCGTTTGAAAGCTTATTAATTGTACTAACAAATTGTAAAAAGACTTTTGAAAATTTTGAGATATTGCATGATTTGAGTTCTGTTTCACCCTGTATTAAAGAAGCCACAGATGAAGAAAGTAATTAATAGTGAGCACAGCCAACGATATGAGAATGACTCATTTCGGAAGCTCATTGTGGTTTGTATTTTAATTTCTCTCTCTTTCCACTGGATTAAAACCACTTAGTTGTTAAAAAAGTTTTTTTATTGACGTTTCGGCTTTCCAGATCGAAAGCCGTTATCAAAATGACATAAAATAAATAAATTTACTAGAAACAGAACACTTGATAATCTTGCAAAAATATGACATCAACATAGTATACATAGAATAAGATTTTGAGATTGAAGATGTCAAAATCTGTTTCAATCATATTTTTGTGACGTTTCTGGGAACGAATTTTGAAAGGATAGCGCATTTGCATATTATAAGAGAATTTATACTTCGTCATAAATGAAGTTTTCTTATTAATATTATCATAAGAAAAAACCAGATAAAAACTTATGATACTATCCCGATATAGAGGGTATCCTTTTTGCAATTAACTCTTTTTGTAAAATAGGTATCCAAATTTTTGAAATATCAACCGAACAATTAGAAACACACAGAGAGAGGATTCAGTTCCATAGGTTTAATAAATTTAATTTAGAAAAAGATATCGAGGATATTAAATCATATTTGTATAATCAGGTATCCAGATTTGATTTCGATAAAATAATCCATTGTGTTTTAAATAGTTATGAGAAAGAATTCAATTGTACCAAAAATAGACAATTAAGAAAATTTAATAATCTAATTGAAGAAAAAAGTTTTTACAACCTTAGAAATTCAGAACAAAATTTAAATACGGTAATAAATATTTCAAGTAGAGATCTTAATCACACAGAAAATTTATTATTGGCTAAAGGTTTAAATTATTCGGTAACTCCAAAATATGTACCAAAATTTGATATTATTAGTTCTATAGAAAACGCTTCTCAAAATTTACCAACTGACTTAAGCAACGAATACAAGGTACATTACAAAATTGAATTAGAAAAATCTTACAAAATTAATCAAAATTTAACCTCCGCAGAATTTAAATCAATTAAAAATTTAAAAAATGACAATACAATTAAGATTTTACCGGCAGATAAAGGTAACGCGACGGTTGTCATGAACAAAACAGATTATGATAACAAAATTAACGAAATTATTGAAAATTAAATAAAGATCCAACTACTAGTATTGAAAACAAAATTTACAAAACTTTATATAAAAATAAAAAATTCCTAAGTGATAAAGAACGAAGATCTCTTACTTCTCATTATAGTAAACCTCCACATTTTTATGGTTTACCCAAAATTCATAAACAACAAATACCATTAAGACCAATAATAAGTTCTATAAATTCACCTTGTCAAAATTTAGCAAGATTTCTACATAAAATAATAGATCCGTTATCAGGAAATACTAATTCCTTTATCAAAAATTCAAAACATTTTTTAGAAAAATTATCAAAATCAAAATTACAAATTCAGATATAATGGTTAGTTTTGATGTAGTCAGTTTATTTCCAAATGTTCCTGTCGATAAAACTCTTAATCTTGTGAGAAAAAAGTTGACAAGTGATAATACATTAATAAATAGAACTAAAT
Source organism: Crepidodera aurea (assembly GCA_949320105.2). Lineage (NCBI taxonomy): Eukaryota > Metazoa > Arthropoda > Insecta > Coleoptera > Chrysomelidae > Crepidodera > Crepidodera aurea. The sequence continues at coordinate 76,710,150 of OX439474.1, read as the reverse complement.
CAAGCGTCTCGGCAATTCTAGAATTATTGGAACTATGTATTAAAACTACATATTTTCAATTAAATAGTGATTTTTATCAGCAAAATTTTGGCATGGCAATGGGTTCTCCTTTATCACCAAAATTGTGTGATATTTTCATGGAGAATTTTGAAATGGAAATTGTACACAAACAAAATTTAAGACCTTCTGTCTGGTTTAGATATGTAGATGATATCTTTGCAATTTGGCAACACGATAGGGAAAATATTGATACATTTTTATATACTATTAATAATTCGGAACCTACTATTAAATTTACAATTGAAATTGAAAATAATAAAAAATTACCGTTTCTTGATGTACTAATACACAATAACAACAATTGTTTTGATACATCAGTTTTTAGAAAAGAAACACATACAAATAGATATCTAAATTTTAATTCAAACCACTCAATTTGTGTTAAACGAGGTATTGTCAAATCTCTTTCCGATAGAGCAAAAACAATTTGTTCAAATGACAATATCTTAAATAATGAATTATCACTTGTTAAATCTGTCTTGATTAAGAACAATTACCCAAGTAAATTTATAAATCGTGAACTTTACCGAGACATCAAAACTAAAGATCAAAATTTAAACCCCCCAATAATTCTTTCAAATATAGTAAAAATCCCTTATATTCCAAAATTATCCGAAAAAATTAGAAGGATTGGCAATAAATTTAATTTAAAAACAGTTTTTCAAACTAATAATACATTAAAATCTTTAATAGTAAATACAAAACCTTTTAATGAAATTCAAAACACAAAAAATTGTATTTACAAAATTCCATGCGAATGTAATAAATTTTATATAGGAGAAACATCTAGACCTTTTCATATTAGACTTAATGAACACCAATCGTACATTAAAAATAAACAATTCGAAAAATCCAAAATATGTGAACACGCATGGGATTCTGGTCATAAAATACAATGGAATTTTTCAACTAGATTATTAAAAGAACCGAATAATTATAACCGCAAAGTTAAAGAAGTAGCATTGATATGCTTAAATAATAACGAATGTGTTTCTAATTGTTCGGTTGATATTTCAAAAATTTGGATACCTATTTTACAAAAAGAGTTAATTGCAAAAAGGATACCCTCTATATCGGGATAGTATCATAAGTTTTTATCTGGTTTTTTCTTATGATAATATTAATAAGAAAACTTCATTTATGACGAAGTATAAATTCTCTTATAATATGCAAATGCGCTATCCTTTCAAAAATTCGTTCCCAGAAACGTCACAAAAATATGATTGAAACAGATTTTGACATCTTCAATCTCAAAATCTTATTCTATGTATACTATGTTGATGTCATATTTTTGCAAGATTATCAAGTGTTCTGTTTCTAGTAAATTTATTTATTTTATGTCATTTTGATAACGGCTTTCGATCTGGAAAGCCGAAACGTCAATAAAAAAACTTTTTTAACAACTAAGTGGTTTTAATCCAGTGGAAAGAGAGAGAAATGAGAATGACATTTGAATACAAAGACCTGTTGATTTATTTTGATTTACTGTTTTACAGAGTGTTGAGGATAGGGTCATTTTTTATAATAATTGGCCATATCTTTTTGAAACGCCCCTATAATATATTAACATGCTATATTTTTTTAACGCTCTCGATGAGAGCTTTTCGATTCTTGAATAAAATATAGTATGATCCATTTAAAAAAATGTAAGTTTGTGCTGCCACGAGTTTTTGGAACACCCTGTATAATCGAAACTATTTTCAAAATGTGCACTCAGTAACTGTACTAGCTCAAACAAAATTTGAAAATTTTATCTCTTACCACAACGACGTAATCCACCGAGGCCAGAAGTTTGGCCCACCCTGTATATGAGAATGGAATGGAAAATGTATAGTATTATAAGGTAACATAGAATTTGCGAGAAGTGTTGAATTGGAATATTTGAAGTGTATACATCTTACATCTCCTTTTTGAAAACGACTTATGATGTCGACTTGAAACTAAAAAACACTTGTTGAGAAGAGTTAAATCTAGGGCGACTCAAGATTTAAATTTTGATTTTTGTGAAAAGTATTTATCTACAGCTATGATATAGTGGAGTCGATCTGGCGGAAAAAACCCGATAAACGAAGTCGCTCTTTTCGGAAAAAAAAATTTTTGTGGTTTCATAGATTCGAGGTCCCTCTTTCACGTAATCACTATACACTGTCGGACAAGAAATAATTGTGGTAAAAACGATTTAGCGAGAGCAGAAAGAAAAGCTTGTTAAATGTTGAGACAATTTCTCCTCACTTATAGCGAAGAGGGGGATATCGTACGCTCATCGTTCGGTACCGCTTGTGTCCGTCACTCAGTCACTTCAAGTGGGAGCTAAGTGGGGTCAACAGAGGCATTGCGTCTCTCTCGTTTATATGACCTTATATTATTATTGCTTTCCTTTTTACTATTATAGATTTCGGCCTATACCATAGATACATATCTTGTCCGACAGTGTATAAAGCTAAGGGTGGTGTGGAGGGGGGGGGGGTAAATTGACATGTAAAGATATGGGAAATCGGTTTTTCGCACGTAACTCGCTCGAGTTTTATTTGGATCGAAACGACTTCTGGATATAAAATAAACGGCTCGCGAAAACGCATATACTGAATTTTAAACCGTCGAAATCGGTCCAGCGATTCTCGAGATATTGCGATTTGAAAGTATACGGATTTTCGCCGCGACGAGAATACACCGTGTTCGCGTTTTTCGCAGGGAAGAAAATGACTTGATTTTTTTTCTCCGATAGATAGTCAGCCCGCTACTTAAATTTGGGGGGGGGGGGGGGGGGACGGAGGGCAAACACTGATTAATTTTTGAATCGAGGTAACTTTTTTAATTTTTGACCAATCCAGGTCAGCAAAATGGCAAACTCTTTCTTGAGGACACTACTACAGGATATATGATTTTCGCGAAAATGGACAAATGGCGACGAAATTTACGATTTTACAAATTTTATTTTTCGATTTTCGCAACGAAAGAGTAAAGTGGGCGAAATTTTTTATTCGCCATCGGATGCGGAATTTTTTTCTCTTTGATTTAACCCTACAAAAACTCGACGCAATAATAAGTTAGGGAGGGAGGGGAGTGAAAGCGTTTTGCAGTGTAGAAGGGCAAGGGATAGGGTTAGTGACTCTGTGCTAGGCTTATTTTCAAGAGCAATCAGTTCTTTTTCAAGTTTTTTTTACCCCAAAGCTCTATCTATAATAAGGACCGCAGGCGCGCGTGATATATTTATAAAAGCGAGTGCGCTCGCTCAGCCGCCGTCAAAATTAGATGCCTGATAATTACAAACACCAAACAAAGAATTAGCCAAATAGGTGCAGCCGTTTGTAACGTTTAAATTCGGCATTAAGACCTTACTAGATTAATTAGTTTTTCATACCTTGTAGATGTGAGCCACTGTAGGGATCGAATTATATTATTTAGGAACCATACATCACATAAGATGATAGCCTCAATTTTTTTGACTCAATTTATTTCCATTTGAACGAGCTAGTTAGTTTCATATAAAGTATTTCGAACATTAAAATAGATTGTAAAATTGATTGTTTACTTTATTCTTATCGATCTCATGTTTCGAACTGTCGTTCCTGTCGTTTCTTCTGTTAACTTTGAGGTGTTGAACGGCTGTGTTTATGAAGATTATTTCGTACCATTGATTGGGATAGACGAGCGATTCCCGTATTGTTAGACGTGCAGGGTGCCTATTGGATTTGGTGTGTTTACCCTGGTCTGAATCTCGTGAAGAGGAATTGATATTTTGTGCCGAACCACGCCACGTTTGTAACGACGCCATTTTTGTCAGGTAAGGCGTTTTTCATGAAAGTCGAGTTTTATGTTATCTGGAAAGTGTGTAAGGCCTGTTAATATTATAGGGGTAGTATCATCCACGTTAGACGATCTGATTCTCCGAGGATTCACCTTATACGAAAGCATCTGTCAGGGAAGTTTGCCGAGAATTCCCCTTCACTGTATAAAGGGTATGTTGAGTTATTTAAATGTTTTTATAGTATAAACTGTTAGAGTTTGTAAATTTCTTTCTGGGCCGAGGGGTATTTGATTAGGGGTTTAATGTATATTATTTTAGGGTTTTCGTGTTGGGCGGATAGACGTCTATATTCTCGTACTGGGCGACTGTGAACCACATTCTCGTGTTGGGCTGATAGACGTCCAGATTCTCGTATTGGGCTGATTGTCAACCAGATTTCCGGGTTGAGCTGACCTGACCTGACGAGTTAGTAGCCGCAAGTTGCCGCTATTTAATTTTGAACAACCGCAAGTTTTTCCTTTCTTTTTATATATTGGTTCATAGACATTATTTGTTAATTCGTAATTTTTACAGGTCTCTAAATTAGTATTTATATATATTTTCTCTAATTTTTATTTAGTACTTTGTAAGCGACTTATAGGGGCGAGTGGTATTTTATTTTACGCCCAATACCAACGACCTTGAGAGCTCTCGCGGACGGTGTAACACCCCTATTATTCGTCATTTAATTAATTAATAGAATAATTTAATTTTTTTTTTAACTAGCGAAACTTTAGTGAGATCATTTGGATTCCTTGTCTTTTTATTTTTTTTTGTGTGACCTGTACAGTTTGTATAAGTGAAATTATTAAACCGATATTGAGTAATTAATTACTTTTCTTTCAATCACTAATAGTCACAAATAGTCTTGACCCGAACGAAGGTAAGCAAATTTTTGGTTGCGACGTAGTTTATTTTTTTTATTAGTGGGCTCAATTTAGATCCATTCTGGAGGTTGAGTGACTAAATTGACTGAATTTTGGATGAGCGTAAAACAATCTCCTGACGCACATTTTCTTTTTAGTTAACACCTTATATCAATCCACACCCCACTTCACTGTGGTTAGCCGGCATCCAAAGCGGATTACATAATCCCACGGAGGAAAATCGTTAAACTCGTGGCACGTTTTAAAGTGAAGCGCTCACAAACATTCGTAACACAATTAGGTATACAAATTGGCTCAGTCCGAACTGTACAACTGATATCGGGGAAGATCGAAAAGACACGCCCACAATCGTTGGAAATATTTGAGGGTTATGTTCAAATTGGAATAGGCAGAGGCGAAAGCGGACTCTTAATACTTTAATAATGTCCAACCTGTCAAAAAGAGCTACTCTGATCGGAACGTTAAAACCTACTAAAATCTTACTAAAATCGTCAAAAATTTTTCATTTTCAATTTCTTCTCTGACTCTAATTAGTGTTTCTAAAAATAGCAAAAAGATTTTTGGAGACGCTCGCTCCGAAATTTTTCCAAGGTAGGAAAGTGTGGAATAAATAAAATATAATATATATGGAAAGTGTAGCTTTCATGACTCTTATTAATTCTGTACTTTATTGTGGCTTGCTCGTTTATGTAATAAAAGCAAGCAGTGAAATCAAAGAATGGAATATAAAAACAAATGTGGAGCTCCAGAAAAAAATTAGAAATTTTCCCTGCAGCGATCCTCAATCTAACAAAATAAAATTTTAATAGAAAATTTATATAAATATTTAAAATTTTTCAAAGTACCTACCACGTTTGAACCGAAAACAACTACTGCCGGGACGAATGCCCCCACAGGCATTGAATTAAAACGGTCCAGACGCGTGTCGGAAGCAATACAATAGCACAATCCAACCCTTTGATTTTGTCATTCAAGGAGCCGTCATTCCTACAGCGGCTTCGGCATCGTTGTGCCTCATCAGTAGGAAGTAGATATAGTCGAGGCAATGAAGCACTAAAAAGGCCAAAAGTTCGGAATGCGGTTTTTTTTATTCGCTCCGTGTTACTCTCCCAAAATTCACATGGGGAAGGAGATAAACTCGGCGCCCGGGGGTTTTTTGGGTCGCTGAATTCGCCGAAACCTGGACGTGGACGTCATTTCCGAGAGTTTTTCTGACAAGATCGCCAAAAACAACCCGAAAATCATTGTGGACGCTGAATCAAAATTTCACGTCAAAAACGCCCCCCTGAACAACCTGGTGCACCGGAACCTGGACGCGGACCTCATCTCCGTGGGTTTTCCTCACACAAACGAAAAAAACGAACCGAAAATCGTTATGGGGGGTTTTTTGGGGCACTGAATCCGAATTTAACGTCGAAAACGACCCTCCCAACACCCTGGTGCACCGGAACGTTTATCTTGACATCGATGTCATTCCCATGAATGTCAACCAAACCTCATGTCTTGATACTGCAATGGCTGTGTGGAATTGTTGATTCTAAATTATATGAAGAGACGATTTTCGGTTAGTTTTTTGAGATCTTGTCTGGAAACCCCTCGGAGACGACGTTCAGGCCGTGTTTCCGGTATACCAGATGTTGGGGGGTCGTTTTCGACGTGAAATTCGGATTCAGCGCCCCACAATGATTTTCGGGTTGTCCGGGGGGTGTCGCCGATACCATATTTGAATTCAGCGACCCAAAAAAACCTCCTGGTGCCGAGTTTCTCTCCTGCCCCGCGTGAATTTTGGGAGAGTTCACGGAGATGACGTTTATCGACGTTCCTGAGCTCCAGGTCGGCTGTGGGTCAATTTGATCATAATCGTGATCAGCGACCTCGAAAACCCCCCGAGAACCCGATTTGGGCCAGTTCTGACTCTTATTTACAAAGTTATTAAATCTTCCAAAAGCCGTATCAAATAATGCATATTTTGAATGCATTTTTTGCTGCAGCAATGCAATTTCCGGTTTATATAAGATATAAAGTAGGTACATTTTTTACAAAAAATTTTTGGAAGCAATCGCAAAGAACCGCATTCCTACCCGTTGTAACACCTTTTTTACCTGCTCACCGAGAGACTGCCGTACCGCACTGTATTCTTCTCGATCTTTCGATCTTTCTCGATCGAACATATTAATTATAATTTTAATGTCTATTTTTATGTATGAGAGAGTATTAAAATAATAAAGCGTTCGTAATCCATAGTTATATCCAAGTTATACCTCGAGTATTTTCGTATGAAATAACCGTCACCGGTACGAGTAGATTTAAAAGTCAATAAACCACCTTTAACAAAACCGTTTGAACTACCGATGTGTACTATTATCAGTCTGCGCCCCTTTCCTGATGGTGGATTTAAACCAGTAGATAAATTATTTAAAAAAGCCTGTCTTCGACTTGTAACAGTTTCATCTTGCCAAAATTTATTTGGTGTATGTCCGTCGTTGATCCATGTTTCATCTAAATAAAATATATTTCTTCTTTGGTTTCTCATTTCTTTTATAGTCCTTAGGTAATTTCTTCTCCATACTACAATATCGCTTCTTTCTATTAAAATAGACTTTCTGGAATGCTTTTTCCATAGAAAACCTATTTCTTTTAAAAGTTTCCATAGTGTGCTTCGACTCATTTCAGGGTAATCCTTATCATCTCGAACCGTGGCAAGAACTTTGTCTACTGTCGGAAATTCTTTTTTAAAGAAGAACGCATGCACTTTCCTTCGAAGTCTTTCTTTTAAATGATTTTCTATTTGAAATTTTGGTTTTCCTGGAGTTTTACGTGCTGTTTGAAACTCGCCACATTTCTCTTCTTTAACGACTCTGTAAATCGTAGATTTCCCAACACCAAGCGTACTACTAACTAATTCCACTGTGTCATCAACACTTTTACATAAATGTTTGTCTGTAAATGATTTAAAACAATTAAATATTAATGTTTTTTCATTAATTGTTAAAGGACCGATTTTTTGTCGTTTACGCGGTACTTCCAAATTTTCCATGATCACACTAGAATTCACAATAGACTGCACACTGCACCTTGCATGTTGCAACTAAACGACATTTAGTAAGCTGTCAAGAATACACAACTGGACCTCCTTACTAAATGGAAAACCTACAATCGCATTTTCGGTGAAATTTGTTGGTAAAGGATTTATCTACTTATAATTCGATTACTGTAAGAAATTCTTGGAATTAAAATAAAACAAAATTGGCAAATAGGTACTTATTGAAAATAATCTTAAGATACGGCTATGTTATCTTTAATACACAGGGCTTTTGGCTTCTATTGTTCTGTACAGCTTATGGTTATAAAAGACCAATAAAAGACCCAAAACTTGTATTAGCTCAGGTACATTTATGACAATTTTAGGAAATATTTAGATTATTCCGTAAAAATATTTAAAATGACCGTACCAAGTTTTGCATTAGAAATGCTGTTTTATTACTCTCTCATACATAAAAATAAACTATAATAGATAGCAACCAGTATTACACATTTCTGTATTTGGGGTTCCGTTCGCTTTATACAACCGACACATTTAACTCATGTTGTCTCTTTTATTTCAATTGGCATATGAGTCGACGATAATGTCGGCAGTTTTTTTTTACTGTTGAAAGCACGCCGTTTTGATTCGGTCTTTATGGTTTTAACGCTTTGCGAAACACGAGCTGTTTTAAATAGTGGAGTAGATCTGGTTTTGAAAACGAAGTCGCTCTTTTCGAAAAAAAAATTTTGTGATTATATAGATTCGAGGTCCCTCTTTCACGTGATCAATATATGAAAGCTAAGGGAGGTGTGGAGAAGAGGTAAATTAACATGTAAAGATACGGAAAAGCGGTTTTTCGCACGTAGCTCGCTGAGTTTTATTCGGATCGAAACGACTTCTATATATAAAATAAAGTACTCGCGAAAACTGAATTTTAACCCGTCCAAATTGGTCTAGGGGTTCTTGAGATATTGCGATTTGAAAATATATGGATTTTCGCCGCGGTGAGAACACACCTAGAGCCGTGTTCGCGTTTTTCTCATGGAAGAAAATGACTTAGAAACTTGATTTTTTTTCCAAGCATTGTGTCCAAATATCAACCCGCTAGTTTAATTTGGGAGGGATAGGGAGGGCAAACACTGATTAATTTTTGACTCGAGGTAACTTTTTTAATTCTTGACCAATCCGGGTCAGCAAAATGCCAAACTCTTTCATAAGGACACTGCTACAGCATGTATTAAGGATATGATGGTTTTCGCGAAAACGGACAAATGGCGACTGAATTTTGGATTTTACAAATTTTATTTATCGATTTTCGCAACGAAAGAGTAAAGTGGGGAAAATTGTTTATGCGCCATCGGTAGCGGAATTTTTTTCTCTTTGATTTGAGCCCTACAGGGACTCGATCCGATAATCAGGAAGGGAGGGAGGAGGGTAAACGCGTGTAGCCCTGTAGAAAGGCAACGGATAGGGTTAGTGACTTCGTGTTAGGCTTATTTTCAAGGGCAATCAGTTCTCTTTCAAAAATTTTTTACCCCAAAGCTATATCTAGATTAATGCCTGCGGGAGTGCGTGATATGGGTGATTGTCATGAAATGGGGGTTTTTGTCGCCTCCGTAACCTGTCCATTTTCCGCTTTTACGTCACGGCACTACGTTTACGGAAAAACAGTGCATTATTGCCGCGCGCCTAGGGTCTCAAACGATAGCAGCAGTGTTCCGAAACTGATCATCAGGGAATCAGATGATAACCCACCCTGCGTCACCCCAATGGCTCAGATAAACCTCCAGGGTCTTCATTTTGTAGATTAAAATAAATTACCTTTTTTTTTTTAATTTTCCTCCCATCAAAATATAAAAATTCTCGCCTATTAAGATTTAGAATATTATGTTCATCATAAAAAACAAGTATAAATGTTATTGGATTAATAAACAACGCGGGACTCCGCTTACATTATGAAATAGAATTCCATTGATTTTGTGTCGCCTCCGAAGCCATATAATTTCTATATAAACTTCTCACTGTCTATTCCTCGTTTGTATTTATGTGAAAATATATAGAAAGTACTTCAAAATAATGTTCACCAGCAAATCTCAAAAACCCCCATTTCATGACAATCACCCATATATTTATAAAAACGAGTGCGCTCGCTCAGCCGTCGTGAAATTAGATGCCGGAATAGTATTTGTGAGGAGAGAGCAAAGAGATGATGTGAGAGAGACGAGATATAAAAGGGAGTGCTTTGCTCCTATCCCGGCATCTAATTTTACAGCGGCTCAGCGAGCGCACAATATATCACGCACGCCTGCAGTCCTCTATAATCCCTTGAAATTTTTTTTGTCCGTGTCACCATTTTCGTTAAAGTCCAAAAAATAGGGTTGAAAAATTAAAATGCTCACAAACGATCGCTTTTAACAATGAAGACGGCTATTTATAAATTTTTTAATATCACCATTGTATTCAGTGTGATTTTTCCTATAAGAATAATATACAACAATAAACCTACTTTAAAATTTTACCCAAAAAACCAGTGACACGTATTTAGTATCCATACTAAACTTTATACTTTATTTATTTACCGCAGCATCAGAACAGTGTCGAAAATACCTACCTAGATATTTCTTTATTATCAATATACGATATGAATTTATATGAAAAGCGTTTTTATATTACATTCCAAAATATTTTAAATGGAAAATATAATATGTACATTTATTTTAAAAAAGTGAAAAACAACTTTTTAGTTATTGATAATTTAGAGGTTGCGGGCATTACGGCAACATTGGTGTGTTTTTTCATTTCAGTTTTAAGTTTTTTGCTGTTTTGTCTTTGTTTTCGCCCTGTCCGCTCTCTAATTCTGAAATAAAATAAGATAACACTACTAATTTTAATGATTAGACAAAGAGCGGCAGTGATTTTACAATTTAGTTATTAGTCGTGATTTGGTTGGTCTCTGATTGAGCAGGTCACGCTAACTCATATTGCATTTTTGCTTTTATCTCCATTAGAGCTATATTATTACGGTACAAAATATTAATAGGAATTGTGACCCTTCCATACCTAAGTAAGTACATTCAAATAGAAAATAGTTTTTTTTATTCTTTTATCTTTTAGAATGCAGTCTATAAAATTGAAGTTGAAGCCCATTAAATATTAATAGTAATTGTGACCCTTACATGCCTAAGTAAGTACATTCAAATAGAATACTTGCATTTATTAATCATAAATTTATTTCAGATTCTTAGTTCTAGTACTTGCATTTATTAATCATAAATTTATTTCAGATTTTCAGTTCGAGTACTTGCATTTATTAATCATAAATTTATTTCAGATTCTTATTTCTAGTACTTGCATTTATTAATCATAAATTTATTTCAGTTTCAGGGGTGTAAAGTTAGCTCGCCTCCACGTGGTGCACCCTGGGTAACGCTAAAGAGCTAACAAACTTGGCAGCCGGACAATCTTTTTATCTCCCGGCTAAAGCACATGATGCCTGACGCGACATCTAATCCAACCGGTCCTCCTCAAGACCTATCGACAAGAAATCTTGACCAAGTCTCAAGATCTGCCAACTAAATATATCTTTTATGTATTTTATGACATATGCAGTGATACGATAAATAAATAAATATTTATTAATCATAAATTTATTTCAGATTCTTAGTTCTAATGTACTTGCATGTATTAATCGTAAACTCATTTCTTTAATGTTAACTTTATTGTAAATCATTAAATATTATAAAATCATTTTTGTAAGAAAATAAATTGAATAACTAATAATTATTTCTTTATTTAAAAGTACCTAATTACAGTTATTCACTAAAACAAAAACAAAACAATACACTATGAAAAAACTGCATTGCTTTTTAGCAATACACAAAAGACATAATAGCAAATAAAATGTGCAACAAACCTACATCAAGAGTCCCATGGACGGGTTAATATGTGAGACATACTGTAAATATTAATTTCTGCAAATGTCTGTGATTCCCAACTATGCAGACACTATTTTGAATGCACGAATAAAAATCACAAAAAACTGTTATAGTTGAATTGCACATTCTCCATATTACTAATCACTAATTTTTCACACTGACGACTTTCTTCAAATATGCATAAAAATTGAAGATTTTTTGAACAGCCTCTTGAGAATGGAATTTTTGTTCGTGGAAATATTTTTACCCGTTATAGCTTAAAAGTGAAACATGTCCTACATGAGGTATACGGCATTAATTGAAATACTTTAAACTGAAGAACTGGTTTTAGTTAATACTAATTTACTCATTAAAAAAAATTGCAAAACACACGAATAAATTAGCCAACATAACCTAAAATGTCAGTTCTAAACATCTAAACTTTCTTTCTTCGTAACTTCGTATTCGTAAAACTGGTTGCATACATCGTTCAAAATAAAACCAAAAAGCGCCACTGTCTCAAAGTGTCAGACGGAAAACGCCTGAACTATGGAAAGAGAAAATCTTACTGGGATATAGGCAACTTATATAAATTATTTTTTTTCTGGAGAGTTAATCTCAAAAATTATAAAGTTTTGCGAATTGGTATTCTCGGAAATTAATTCTGTATCCTTCATTTAGGACATCTCCTTTTCACGTTAAAATTGGTGATCACAAATTGTCAAAACTGTCAAAAACACACCTCCACTAAATGGCTGATATCTTTTTTATTAATCCTTAAAATTGACTCAAAAAAGGAGATGTCCTATTCCAAGGTATAAGCTATAACGGGTATAAATATTTCCACAAACAAAAATTCCGTTCTCGAGATTAACTCTCCAAAAAATCGTCAAATTTTTATGCATATTCAGTATTGCCAACTGAAAACGAGGTCGGCAGTGGCAAGGCCCCTCTTAATATATCCTGTAGCAGTGTCCTCATGAAAGAGTTTGCCATTTTGATGACCCGGATTGGTCAAGAATTAAAAAAAGTTACCTCGAGTCAAAAATTAATCAGTGTTTGCCCTCCATCTCCCCCCCCCCAAATTTAAGTAGCGGGTTGAAATTTGGACACAATGCTTGGGTCATGACTATCTATCGGAGGAAAAAAAATCAAGTTTCGAAGTCATTTTTTTCCATGCGAAAAACGAGAACACGGCTCTAGGTGTGTTCTCGCCGCGGCGAAAATCCATATATTTTCAAATCCCAATATCTTAAGAACCCCTAGACCGATTTGGACGGGTTAAAATTCAGTTTAAGCGTTTTCGCGAGTACTTTATTTTATATATAGAAGTCGTTTCGATCCGAATAAAACTCAGCGAGCTACGTGCGAAAAAACCGATTTTCCATATCTTTACATGTCTGCCTTGAAAAAATATAACGGTTAAGTAGATGCAGCAGTACTTATTCTTTTCGAGAGATGCCGAACATAAACCTTAGCAATTATGAAGTGAAGATTTTGATTTGTTAGTTTCCATTTCGCCTTCCAGACCTTGAAACTTGTTTGCCTGTGTAGAAGAAGATGCGGGTAAATTTCCTTGAAGTCCTGCTCTTTTATTAATTGATGGAGTTAAGGTACTGATTTTTTTTTATTTATTTTGGTTTCACCAGGAAAACCATAGGGACCTCTGCGTAAAGAATTATTTATTTTACGTGACCTAAAATTGGAATTTTATTAGCGATAGTTGCCATTTCTTTTCAATGAACGTTTCCAGAACTGCCATTGTGATTAACAATATATTTACAAATTTGCTTTGTAGTTTAAATTTATAATTAATATGAATCTATTTAGGTAAAGATATAAATAGGCACAGCTTGCTTACTGTTAATCCAGCCAAGTTTGATTTTTGTTGTGGGATCCAAATTATTTAGCCTTTACATTTATGAAAGCAGGGTGGTGCGGTAATCACGGAAATCAAGTAAATTTAAGGGTGTTGCAACTGATTTAAGTTAGTTTTTTTTAAAGCGCTTCATAGCGGGAGCTTTGATGGCTGACATATCATAAACATTTTATTGGAATTTACCTACTTAACCCTTTTCTTAACATTAAAGAACTCAACCAAAGCCCCTCGCTTATGGTGGATGGCTGATTAATACGCGCGACGCCTTAATAAATATTTTTTTTGATAAGAACTCATCCCACCATTTAATTTAAATAAATATTTTCTTTTGTTTTTTTTTATCAAAGGTAATACCACGAGTCCTCCAAATTTTATCGATTAAATTTTTGGTTTTCACGAAAACGGCTTTATTTGGAAAAACCACGAAAACAAACTGATTGATAAAATCACGAGTCCGCAGGACGAGTGATTTTATCTTAAATCAGTTTGTTTGAGTGGTTTTGCCTAAAATAAAGGCGTTTGAGTATGAAGATCAAAAATTTAATCTATAAAATTTCAGAGGACGAGTCGTATTTGAAAGGATTATTTTTTGAATCATTTTGTATTAAAAACAGAGAACATAGTCATTTATGCAAAAGACACTTTACACGCCAATATACAGGGCCACCAAGGCGATTTTTTGACTGGCTACCCCGCGAAACGCCGTAAATAAAAGCGAAGAAGAAGAATGAAATGAAGTCTTTCTTAATTTAATTAATTTTGAGTTTAGTGTTAAAGTGAGGTATCTAAAAATGTTAAAGGAGTTTTGAAATAAACTAATAAAAACAGGTTAGTTTACAAATACATTTTGAAATTTGGTTATTGATAAATGTTTACATTTGACATCTCAAATAGGTAAACACAGTTTAATCAAAAAACAAAAACGACGAAGCGCTTTTATCAGTATAAAACACAATGATTGGTTAGGATCCTGAGTTGTTATTGGCTGAAATCACAAAATCTGACTGTTTTGACAGATGAAAAAAATAATCAAAGGTAATACCACGAGGCCTCCAAATTTTATCGATTAAATTTTTGGTTTTCACGAAAACGGCTTTATTTGGAAAAACCACGAAAACAAACTGATTGATAAAATCACGAGTCCGCAGGACGAGTGATTTTATCTTAAATCAGTTTGTTTGAGTGGTTTTGCCTAAAATAAAGGCGTTTGAGTATGAAGATCAAAAATTTAATCTATAAAATTTCAGAGGACGAGTCGTATTTGAAAGGATTATTTTTTGAATCATTTTGTATTAAAAACAGAGAACATAGTCATTTATGCAAAAGACACTTTACACGCCAATATACAGGGCCACCAAGGCGATTTTTTGACTGGCTACCCCGCGAAACGCCGTAAATAAAAGCGAAGAAGAAGAATGAAATGAAGTCTTTCTTAATTTAATTAATTTTGAGTTTAGTGTTAAAGTGAGGTATCTAAAAATGTTAAAGGAGTTTTGAAATAAACTAATAAAAACAGGTTAGTTTACAAATACATTTTGAAATTTGGTTATTGATAAATGTTTACATTTGACATCTCAAATAGGTAAACACAGTTTAATCAAAAAACAAAAACGACGAAGCGCTTTTATCAGTATAAAACACAATGATTGGTTAGGATCCTGAGTTGTTATTGGCTGAAATCACAAAATCTGACTGTTTTGACAGATGAAAAAAATAATCAAAGGTAATACCACGAGGCCTCCAAATTTTATCGATTAAATTTTTGGTTTTCACGAAAACGGCTTTATTTGGAAAAACCACGAAAACAAACTGATTGATAAAATCACGAGTCCGCAGGACGAGTGATTTTATCTTAAATCAGTTTGTTTGAGTGGTTTTGCCTAAAATAAAGGCGTTTGAGTATGAAGATCAAAAATTTAATCTATAAAATTTCAGAGGACGAGTCGTATTTGAAAGGATTATTTTTTGAATCATTTTGTATTAAAAACAGAGAACATAGTCATTTATGCAAAAGACACTTTACACGCCAATATACAGGGCCACCAAGGCGATTTTTTGACTGGCTACCCCGCGAAACGCCGTAAATAAAAGCGAAGAAGAAGAATGAAATGAAGTCTTTCTTAATTTAATTAATTTTGAGTTTAGTGTTAAAGTGAGGTATCTAAAAATGTTAAAGGAGTTTTGAAATAAACTAATAAAAACAGGTTAGTTTACAAATACATTTTGAAATTTGGTTATTGATAAATGTTTACATTTGACATCTCAAATAGGTAAACACAGTTTAATCAAAAAACAAAAACGACGAAGCGCTTTTATCAGTATAAAACACAATGATTGGTTAGGATCCTGAGTTGTTATTGGCTGAAATCACAAAATCTGACTGTTTTGACAGATGAAAAAAATAATCAAAGGTAATACCACGAGGCCTCCAAATTTTATCGATTAAATTTTTGGTTTTCACGAAAACGGCTTTATTTGGAAAAACCACGAAAACAAACTGACTGATAAAATCACAAGTCCACAGGACGAGTGATTTTATCTTAAATCAGTTTGTTTGAGTGGTTTTGCCTGAAATAAAGGCGTTTGAGTATGGAGACCAAAAATTTAATCTATAAAATTTGAGGACGTGTGGTATTTGGAAGGTATTTTTTGAATCATTTTGTATTAAAAACAGAGAATATAGTCATTTATGCAAAAGACACTTTACACACAAATGATTATTATTTGCTTTATCAAATTAAATTATCAAAAAATATTGAGCTGTTATAGTTTTAAATACAGGGCCACCAAGGCATACGTGATTGCGTTTGGCTTAATTCGGATATCGAGTTTGACATTTGTCAGTTTTAAAGAGATTTATGGATATTTAAGTATTTGGGTATTCAAAAACTGATGTTATGTGTGTGAATAAACGAATAAACAGGTTAGTTTACAAATAAATTTTGAAATTTGTATATTAACATAGATTTGCAATACATTTTAGTATAATAATAATTGATAATGCTAAATAAAAGTTGTTAAATGTTTATATTTGATATTTCAAAAAAGGTAAACACAGTTTAATAAAAAAACAATAACGAAGAAGCGGCTTTATCAGTATAAAACACAATGATTGGTTAGGATCCTGAGCTGTTATTGGCTGAAACCACAAAATCTGACTGTTTTGACAGATGAAAAAAATAATCAGTATAAAACACAATGATTGGTTAAGATCCTGAGCTGTTATTGGCTGAAACCACAAAATCTGACTGTATTGACAGATGAAAAAAATAATCGTTTATAACTTTTAAATTTGTTGTTATTATATAAATTTTGGAAGTCAATGAATATAAAGAAAATAAACAGGAGATTTAGTATTTTCATTTCAACAAAAGTAGATTTGTATTTTTAAGTAATAACCAAGACACGCCTTTTCTAAAAGGAGTTGATTTCTGACGGCGACAAATAGGGTGGCGCCCTTCCCACATTATATTCTACATCACCCTCTATTTAAAGAAACCCCCACCTAAGTGCTCTCTGACGAAAAGTGTCAGGCCTAGATTGTGAATAAGAAGTTGACTCCTTAATGGGAAGTCACTTTATAAAAAAATAAAAACCCGTTGCAAACTAGTATATTGTTATGATGTTAAAATGGGGCAAAATTTGTAAGTGTATTTTAAAATAAATTATGTGAAAAAGACTTAATAGATAGTAGTGTTGACAGATTTGAGAGTTTAAGTTTATGTTAATTTGAATTTTATAATATGTAAAATGTGAATTGATTAAAATAAAGTTTATTAATAATAAACATTCAGAGAAGAATTTTCACAAGCATAACAATTGGCATCCCAACGGGGGGCTCTTTGAAAACAGGGCCTAAAACATAATTAAAATTAAAATGGGTAAAATGAAAGTTAAATGAGTTGAAATCTTTGGAACAGTGAGTTTCTTGAAAAAAGAGGTATGGATAAAACAGGAACAAAATTAACTAAAATGGCGAGATTAAGGGAAGCATTAATTAATGAAGGAAGAGATACAGAAACATATGGTTTCGAGTTAGAAGAAGAAACGATTAAGCTGTAACGTTTAAATTCGGCATTAAGACCTTACTACATTAATTAGTTTTTCATACCTTGTAGATGTGAGCCACTGTAGGGATTGAATTATATTATTTAGAAACCATATATCACATAAGATAGCCTCAATTTTTTTTGACTCAATTTATATCCATTTGAACGAGCTAGTTAGTTTCATATAAAGTATTTCGAACATTAAAATAGATTGTCAAATAAATTGTTTCTTTTATTCTTATCAATTTCATGTTTTGGTGTGTTTACCCTGGTCTGATTCTCTTGAAGAGGAATTGATATTTTGTATCGAATCACGCCACGTTCGTAACGCCGCCATTTTTGTCAGGTAAGGCGTTTTTCATGAAAGTCGAGTTTTATGTTATCTGGCAAGTGTGTAAGGCCTGTTAATATTATAGGGGTAGTATCATCCACGTTAGACGATCTGATTCTCCGAGGATTCACCTTATACGGAAGCATCTGTCAGGGAAGTTTGCCGAGAATTCCCCTTCACTGTATAAAGGGTATGTTGAGTTATTTAAATGTTTTTATAGTATAAACTGTTAGAGTTTGTAAATTTCTTTCTGGGCCGAGGGGTATTTGATTAGGGGTTTAATGTATATTATTTTAGGGTTCTCGTGTTGGGCGGATAGACGTCCAGATTCTCGTACTGGGCGATTGTGAACCACATTCTCGTATTGGGCTGATAGACGTCCAGATTCTCGTGTTGGGCTGATTGTCAACCAGATTTCCGGGTTGAGCTGGCCTGACCTGACGAGTTAGCGTAAGGCCACACGGCACTCTAAACGGAACGGGTCCGGCCCGTTCGAATTTATGATACATGGAGAGCAGTGATACAGGCCACACGACAACCTAAACGGAACGGGCCCGTAAATTGGCTAACGGACCCGTTTTGTGTAGCGGACCCTCCGTCGGTTCTGCTACTTTGGACGGGCCCGTCTCCGTTTTTCGCATCGTCACTAGCTAGCGGATCATTGTTTGTTATCTACCATGCCACACGGGCATTCACGGACCCGTCTCGTCTTCCATCGCGCAGACGCTGCTAGACTTTCAAGCATCAGTACCGTATTCATTCATTTCATTATTCAATTGATGTGTTGTTGTTTTGACGATGTCTCAAGAAATAGATATTGAAATTTTAATAGCTTGTATTGAAAACAGACCCCTGTTGTGGGATAAGTCAAATGAGGACTATAAAAACAAACAATTAAAAAGTAATGCTTGGAAGAATGTCTGTGAGATGCTAAAAGAGAACTTCGAGGAGCTTCCCGATAAAGAGCGTCAAGAATTTGGTAAGTAAATACCTTTGTATTATAGTATTTTTAAATTTTATTGTTCTAGCGAGCTTTAAATCACAGCACAAAAAATTTTACTTTTTATTTCTGGTGAAATTAGTTTACATACAGGGTGTTTCCAAACGACACTTACAACGTCTGGCTGTAGATACCTCTCGTAAAATTGGACAAAATGATATAAGGAATGAGTGGTCCAACTCGATTACTTTTCGAAATACAGGGCGTTAAAGTTAAAAAAAAATAAATGTTTTTATTTAAAAACTTTAAAACGGATTAATATATTAATTTGAAATTTAGCAGGTCATTTCTAAATGTAAAAAGACATATTTTAGTAAAAAATCATGTTTCATATCGAGATCCAGTGGTGTGCAGTTAGAAGAATATGTCCCCTTTTCCCAATCATTTTCTACGCCCATGTTATTTGAAGCTATTTTTATTTTTTTTGTATTGCTTAACATCCTAAAATAATTAAAAAATTTTGTTTCCTCCTCTCTCATGTCCATAAATAACGTAGTAAATGCACCATGTAAATGTCTTTTTTCGTTAATTGGGTGAACCCAATAATTTCTCTTTCTCTTTCTCCGCCTACGCAACAAACAACACACTATCAATTTTCGTCTTTCCAACTCCATGGTAGTTAAGGGTACTGAATCAAGACCTGTAATGTATATTTTGTAAAACAAGGCGCCGATGGAAGGGGTCGCTCCGTGACGCTCGTCAAACCGCTATTTGTGACTAGAGAGTTCAACGGGTCCGTCACCCGTCCTCCGTTCTCAGTTCCGTTTAGGGTGCCGTGTGGCCTTACGCTTAGTAGCCGCAAGTTGCCGCTATTTAATTTTGAACAACCGCAAGTTTTTCCTTTCTTTTTATATATTGGTTCATAGACATTATTTGTTAATTCGTAATTTTTACAGGTCTCTAAATTAGTATTTATATATATTTTCTCTAATTTTTATTTGGTACTTTGTAAGCGACTTATAGGGGCGAGTGGTATTTTATTTTACGCCCAATACCAACGACCTTGAGAGCTCTCGCGGACGGTGTAACACCCCTATTATTCGTCATTTAATTAATTAATTGAATAATTTAATTTTTTTTTAACTAGCGAAACTTTAGTGAGATCATTTGGATTCCTTTGTCTTTTTATTATTTTTTTTGTGTGACCTGTACAGTTTGTGTAAGTGAAATTATTAAACCGATATTGAGTAATTAATTACTTTTCTTTCAATCACTAATAGTCACAAATAGTCTTGACCCGAACGAAGGTAAGCAAATTTTTGGTTGCGACGTAGTTTATTTTTTTTTTATTAGTGGGCTCATTTTAGATCCATTCTTGAGGTTGAGTGACTAAATTGACTGAATTTTGGATGAGGGTAAAACAATCTCCTGGCGCCCATTTTCTTTTTAGTTAACAACTTATATCAATCCACACCCCACTTCACTGTGGTTAGCCGGCATCCAAAGCGGATTACATAATCCCACGGAGGAAAATCGTTAAACGAGAATAACTCGTGGCAAAGCCAGGGAAAAAAGTAGCAGTAAGAAGTATATTAGAAGAAAGAACTATGGGAGAAATATCAGAAGAAAATCTGGATAACATGGAAAATCCAGACACTTCGGAAGGAGGAGATAGTCAAATACAAGAGGTTAATGTGGAAGACAAAGAACAGATGTTAATGCGATTTTTGAGTGAAAATTTTTCAAAAATATCTGAAGAACAAAAGAAAATGGGGGAAGAACAGAAACAAATGAAAGAAGAAGTTAAAAGAACATGAAATAGAATCGACTAGAAAATATGAAATGATAGAAGCGGAAATGATGATACAGAGGGAGAAAATTACCAATTTACAAGAAATTAGAAATAAACAAGAAGAAATAGAAATTTCTTTAATCATGCAAGAAGAGAAAATTATAAATTGCAAACAAATATACAAAAAGAAGTGCAAAGAAACACTGAAATAAATATAAATAGAATAAAGGACGAAATTGAAAAAGAATACGAAAAAGAACTTAAAGTTGATGTTATGAAAATGAGTGAAGACAATCAAGAAAAATTGAGAAAACTGAAACAAGAAATAGATGAAAATGGAAAACAAATAAGAAATATAAAAAGGAATATTCAAGAAGGAAATATGACAGAAGAAATGCAAGAAATAACAGAAAACAGAATCAAACAGATGGAAGAAATAATACAAGACAATTGGAAAATTGCAGAAGAAGAGAATTTAAAAACAAGAAAACATACAGAACAGAATTTGAAAATAATGAGACAAGATATTGAAATGAAGGGGAATTTAAATAGAAATAAAATTAAAAAAAATTATCATAGACGGAAAATTAAATTAAAAAAAAATATTTTTTGGATTTTGGAAGAAAATTAAAAAAAAATGAATTTGGAAATAGCAGAGGAAGAGAATTTAAGTATATGAAAAGAAAAGAAGTGTGTTAAGCTTCAATTGGAATAAATAGTTACCGATTAATAGATCCAGTGACTAATAAAGTCCGAGGAGTATTTAATATTAGTCAATTATACAGATTTTGTTTTTAAAAGTTGAAGTTGAAGATTAAAATGGGGCAAAATTTGTAAAATTCGTTGAACTTTTCTTATTCATTACTTTGCAAGAAAAGTTCAACGAAATTTTAGGGAATGTTATGATGTTAAAATGGGGCAAAATTTGTAAGTGCATTATAAAATAAATTATGTGAAAAAGACTTAATAGATAGTAGTGTTGACAGATTTGAGAGTTTGAAGTTTATGTTAATTTGAATTTTATAATATGTAAAATGTGAATTGATTAAAATAAAGTTTATTAATAAAAAGTATTCAG
This sequence comes from Crepidodera aurea, assembly GCA_949320105.2. Lineage (NCBI taxonomy): Eukaryota > Metazoa > Arthropoda > Insecta > Coleoptera > Chrysomelidae > Crepidodera > Crepidodera aurea. Next base: position 76,688,408 of record OX439474.1, on the reverse strand, counting down.
AGAAGAATTTCACAAGCATAACAATATATAACATATGATCCCAAGTGCGATCATAACGTTACACCGTCTTAGTGCGAAAGATTCCGAACTTTTGTGCTTCATTGCTTCGACTACTCGTACCTTCTCTAGTCTAGTAAATAAATAAAAATTTTCTTCAAAACAGTAACATTATAGAAACTTACCGTCATATTCAGAGTTTTTCACTCCACTACTTTTAACTCTGCGGTGTCTTTTCCTGACTTGGTTTTCAGTCTTTGTAATTTCTCCATTTAAGAAAGAGTTGCTACTTGATAGTATCATACCATCGTCTCCGTTTACCTGTTGTCTGTACCTCAAATTAGGGTCCTTGATAGTGTCAAAGACCCCAAGAAGAACTCTTTCTGATGGCCTCTTTTCTTTCCCTGAAGCGAAGTTACAAAAAAAAAATTGTCTTAGCGGTTTGATCCTAAATGTTCCCATATTCGTGAAAAACAATGCACAAAATATCTATTCTTAAGCCCAATTATATTTGAAGTAAGTAAATAAAGAACGGGTCTTTCTTTTGAAAAGCCCTTTAGCATTATAGAATCTACTCTCTAAACTCACTAATAATCATGTTATTTATTAACAGAGGCAGTTAGTTGGTAAAACAACCCACTTGATCAGGAATACAGGTTATTTTAATAATATATATCAAGAATTATTTTTTTACCTGCAAGTGAAAGACCTCCTAGTCCCTCACTAACGACATTATGGTGACCTCCTCCAGCAACAGTTATAATCGACTTAGATCCTCTTGGTTTTTGACCCGGAACTTTAACAGTCACATATTGTAAGGAAATTTCTTTGCTATGTATATCGTCCATGTAATCGTGGAGACTAGGGTGGTACGTCAAACGACCATCATCACATAAAGTTACGTATTTCTTTTTCCATTCTTTGTTTAGTGGTTTACTGCTCCTTTTATACAAATAACCTAAAATGAAAATAATAAAAATCGGTGTGCTATTTTAGGCCCATTTAAACTTGAAGTTACATAACTGATAGTAAAGTATGTATTAAAAAAATACGCTAAAACGTCATCACTGACTATTAGGCTGGTGACAAAGCGGGTTTTGAAGGAAAAAATTACCAGGAGGCAAAGACCAGTTGGAACATTTAGTTAAGGTTATAACAAAGAGAAAAAAAAATAATTAAACACGAGATGAAGCAAAATGGCGAAATGGGGTGGTTTTAGGGATTGAAAATGGTTTTTTGCGATTTTCGCGAAAACTTGACCTCCTAGCGAAAAATGTTGTACACAAAAGTTGTAGGGAATAAAAAATGGAAAACTTTCACATAAGACATTTTTTAACATAACCTCAAATTGTCCGAGAAAATGGCGAAAAATCGATTTTTCACATTTTTATTTTTTACTTTCGTAAAAATAATTCAATTTACTTGAAATTTTGTGAAAGTATACCTTTTTTTGCAATGAATAAGCATGATTTTTTTGAATATGGAAAACAAGTAGTTTTCGTAATATTTACATTTTTCGAAAAAAAAAGGAAAATCTTCCACAGAAAGCTTTCTGGAACTTTTTTTTGATTTCAATATCGTGTCAGAGCTCATTTTAACCGTTGAAATCTCTACTTTAAAATGATCTATACATGTCGATGGTTTATTTCTTATTGAACCGCTGAAATTGAAGAAAAACCACAAAAATGACATTTCGCGTGACGACTTTTTCAATATCTTATATTATTTCAATTTTTTTTTATTATTTATGTAAATAATGGATTAAATTTTATTGACAGAATTTATTTCAATGTCATATTACTAAAGTTGAATGAATTTAATTGAAGAAAGTGTAGAAAATCATGTAAATTCACCTTACTGTACTGAAAGTCGGTAATTAGAGTTAAGACCCGGTAGTCCAGTATGCATTTTTATTAAGAAATATTTTTTCACTAAATAAGTAGTAGTAATTTATGTTAGGTACATTTTAATAAAATAATTTGAATACATAATTATGAAGTAGAACAATTGATTTATTATTTGATATTTATATTACAATTATATATTACAAAAGTTTGTATTCGCTTTGTTTTTATTTTATAAATTATTTTATAAAAATATAAAATATACAAAAAATGTTAATACGCTAATACAATTTTAATTTTTTACGTTGTGGTTCTTGAGTAGAACTTTGTACTTCTGAAGGATGTTCTAGATCGAGATCAATGTCTTCTAGATCTTCAATTTCCTTCCTTTTTTTTTCGAAAAATGTAAATATTACGAAAACTACTTGTTTTCCATATTCAAAAAAAATCATGCTTATTCATTGCAAAAAAAGGTATACTTTCACAAAATTTCAAGTAAATTGAATTATTTTTACGAAAGTAAAAAATAAAAGTGTGAAAAATCGATTTTCCGCCATTTTCTCGGACAATTTGAGGTTATGTTAAAAAATATCTTATGTGAAAGTTTTCCATTTTTTTATTCCCTACAACTTTTGTGTACAATATTTTTCGCTAGGAGGTCAAGTTTTCGCGAAAATCGCAAAAAACCATTTTCAACCCCTAAAAACCACCCCATTTCGCCATTTTGCTTCATCTCGTGTTTAATTATTTTTTTTCTCTTTGTTATAACCTTAACTAAATGTTCCAACTGGTCTTTGCCTCCTGATAATATTCCCCATTTTAGGCTTTAAAATCCGCTTTGGCACTAGCCTATATGACCCCCACCTATTTTTTTATCACATTTCCATAATTTGGAGGAATGAAAAAGAAAAAACGGTGGGTGATGGGGGAAAACTGAGGTCTTATTCGGATTGAGGAGGTCATTTTACATAAGAATCAGCAAGAATGGTGTCAGCGCCAGAAAAAAATGAGTTAAAGTGAAAATTTTTTTTGAGTGTAACTTTCGAAATACCTGGTAGATTTCTTTCATATTATTTGGTACAGGTATCATTTTTTAGTAGGCCAATCGTATGATGTAAAGACTACAATATCTGGTCACCGAGCTTCGCTCTTAATATTCAAATCTACATTTTTAAGCAGCCCAATGAGTATATAATTTAAGTATATTTATAACGTGACAAATTATTAATTAATTCGCGAAAATCACGGAGTGGGCGACATCTACTTGAACTACTGATAAGGAGATAAATAAAAACTTGATTGGCGATTGGCCTGAAAGTAGGCGGGAAAATTAAAAAAGCTGTCAGTGTTAATTTTCAATTGGCTGCAGTT